>OY759272.1:35341432-35343932 GCA_963662155.1 Lamellibrachia columna | reverse complement strand
ATATATATATATATATATATATAAATGTTCTATATATATATATATATATATATATATATATATATATATATATATATATATATATATATATATATATATATAAATGTTCTTCCCAAAGAGTATAGTTATATCAACTAGCCCCGTAAGCCGGGCAAGTTGTTACATCATACGGAGCACGTTGTTACAGCAAAGAAAGTGTAGATCGCAAAGTATGTGTCATTCGTATATATTACTGTTATTACATTAATAATGGATTGTACATACTTATACATCTTATACACAGTGTGCATGACAATGTAGGTGTTCACAGCTTCATATGTTAAGCTTTTCATTTTTACTTTCCAAAGGAGACACATTCCCCGGATACTTGCATAGCAAATAATTGTGAATGGAATATAGATTACTGAATGAAATAGTGAATGATAATATATCTGTAATGCGACTTCTACTTGGCTGAATGATGCACACACGTACGCACTCACACATTGTCTTATTTCAACGAATCAATTGCTCAAATAGGGCTGTGCCATGCACCGATACGAGTATGATATAGTGAATGGCATTATGTTTGCAATGCGATTTCTACTTGATTGGATAATACATACGCACTCACGCACACACGCACGAACATCCACAATGAATAATGTAACATTTATTAATTGCTCAAATAGGACTGTTCCATAAACGAGTACGCTAGCTTCTTAAGTAAAGCAAAGCGTTCACACGTCGACGTTAATTTTAACTTGGCATAACCCCTTATACTATATAGTATTTGTTTCAAGTTGCATTCACGAAAAGTGGCTGGGTGAGATGATGTTATGTGTTCATGGCCAAACAAAGTCTTAAGGGCTTAAAAAGTTGTTTTTGTCCACATCTCGTCAATTCCGTCTTCTTAAATCCCCGTTTTTCGACAAAGTGTCCGCTGGTGGACGTCCAACCAACTACTGTGGATGGTGACTCCATATGTGTGCCATGGTTTCGTAAAAATACTCTGTAACGGCCATGTATTCAACGGTGTCCCCTAAAGCAGAAGATCCGTGAAGAATTCTCTTCTGTTACTCCGGCGTTACATGCACAAAGCTCTATCGTCGAAAAGGTCGAACAGCTGGGTTTGGTCTTCCGAAAGATGCACGACCAAACGTACGATGGTGCAGTGAATATGGCCATGAAGACGAACGGTGTGGCTGCTTTCCTGCTAACCAACAGCGATTTGTTGCGAGTCATATGTTTATTTGACTTGAACTGGATCAGTCGTACACTACACACTGATCCGCAACAAAACTCGATTTGGCCGGCGCAACCGATTCGAAAACGGAATCGTTGCAACTAATATTGTGTAGGGGAAAGTCCCTAACGCGCACCCCCTCCCTAAAGCGCCCCATCCCTACCCTAGCCGATTGAACCAGCATAATGCAGGCATTGTTTGTCACATTCGATAGATGTCGCTATTTGACGCATATGCAGAAAAAAATTTGTTTTATGACACGTTTTACCTTAATATGTGCATTTAGTGGAAGGCTTGTCAGTGCGCCAAGTAATAATGATTACTGTCTACGATGACACTGTCAATAGTTCAGTTGTATATCCGAGTCATACGCGAATACCATGACTTTCATTTACAAATACAATTTTGCAAATGGCCGATTTAGCGTCACTAACAGTTTTCCACAAAGCGCACCTCCCCCATGTCCCCAAACCGCACCGCAGCAAAACTCATATAATTGGAGGTGCAGTCTGGGAACATTAAACTTTTTCGTGTATATCATAAATTTATTTATTAAGTATGAAAATATAATGTATTTATCTCGTTCAAGAAACAACCAATTTACTTACAATTTTCTTGCCGATTCAGATAGCATATTACGATGATTGATTGTAATTTTCTAAAAATTGAAACTATGCAACCACTGTTTATTTCAAATGGGACGTAATCAACAACAGCGGAAATATGGAGAGGCAGATTTACAGGAGGCCCTCTTTGCTCTTCAACATGGCGAATCATATAGAAGCGTTGAACGGCAATACGGAATCCCCAGGCGAACTCTTCAAAGACACCATAAAGGCCAGGTAATTTTTATGTAATTTATAAAAGCAGCTCTGAAAATTAGATTTTCATAATTCAGTAGTCATAATTATACTAATTATTACCATCGCAATAAAATGGGTTGCAACTCGGTCAATGTTTTATGCATTCGAATAATGTTACAAGAAATAAAAAAACACCACGCATCTTAATTTCAATTGCCATGGTGTAGTACTACCGTATTACTGTGTTGTTTCATACTTTACGAAAAGGCTTGTGTGAAGTTATCCATACAAATTCGGCTGTGTCGTACAGGTTCGAGCGCCAGGTCGGCAACTTCTAGGGAGATTTCGCCAGATTCTAGACACCGACATTGAAGATATTATCGCCAACCATGCATTGGACATGCAGCAAAGGTTCTACGGGTTAACAACTACCGAACTCCGACAAATGGCCTTCCAAGTGGCTGAGTACAAA
>OY759272.1:35228932-35336432 GCA_963662155.1 Lamellibrachia columna | reverse complement strand
ATTGTTGGTCCTCACCCCCTGTACTCTCTAGATATTTCCATTGTATGTGTCCATGGTTAAACTCTCCCATTAAGATACATTCCCCTTTACTAACTTCCTTTATAGCATTTTGTATTTTTGTGTTATCATCTTCGTTTATGTTTGGACTTCGGTAAACTAATCCAATAATTAATTTTGACTTAATCTGATTGTTACGTTAGCCTTGAATAAGGCTGTTTTTGTGTTAAAAGAACACTTTAGGCTAATATACTTGCTAATAAAAATCTTTTAAAATAACATTCATCTGGCAGGAAGAACCACAAGAACACTGGTCGTATTGATTATACTGTCAAAAAACATATTGAGATCACTCCGTAAGAGCCTGGCTAATTTGTTCAAGAATAAACACTGATGAGCAATGTGAGAGCGGCCTGCGCTCATTTTACGTCAACAGGTCGCATGCATTTTTTAGCATTTTGAGTATTGCTTAATTCAGTACCAACATTTTGTATTCATTGTGTTCCTAAGCAGTACATTTGCAACTGTATCTGTCATAATGTAAATAGTGGTGAGGCATTTATAAGTGTAATAGTGTGCAATCCCATGTTATTAATAACATAAGGTCTTTACAAACAAGAAAATTATACCATTGTATTATTTTCTTGCTGTTTATAAACTAAGATCGCCATTTGTCTTTCTTTTTCTATTAATTTGGGATGTGTAGTATCATACCATAGCATGCAATGACATGTTATTAGATAGAAAATGTGACTATCCGAAGATAACTATGTACTGTATGATGCTGCCTTTTTTCTCTATTGATTTGTAATGTGTTGTATCATGCCATGGCATGCAATGAAATGTTATTAGCTAAAAAAAATAATGTGAATATGCGATAACTTGCACTGTATGATGCTGCCTTTTCTTTTCTCTGACTTGTAATGTGTAGTATCACACCATGGCATGCAATGAAATGTTATTAGCCAGACAAGCTGAATATGCGATGAGAACTATGTACTCTACGATGCTGCTATTTTAATGTTACTAAATGGTGTTTTTCAAAGTTTTTGCATTTGCAATTTAATCATTCAGCTGGCTGGCTAATGGTTGCTCTCCATGTACCAAAAAAAATTAAGTCCAGCAACAGTAGACGTGTGACGACGAATGAATTTTTTTTATTTTTTAGGCTGCCTGGGCCTCTTTGTATATCCTTTATGTGAAAGCGCTCTACCGTAATATCTTGGCCAATGTTCCAGATCCGCGAGACGAAGAGAGGATGCACAGTGTATTATGGCTGCATAAATAGAACACGCAGTAACCTGTATATGAATTGTCGGCGTCGTGTTTTTCATCCAGAATTCTTAGGTTATACGCTGGCAAAAACCGAGTGCGTTGGCCAGTTTAGACGAGAACGCGTTGCACGTGCGGGTGCACCACGACGGTCATGATCACTGACAATTTCTTCATGCAAAAATGTGGGAGGTGTTAGTTAATTGTCTTAATAGGAAGTTTACCACAGAGGAGATTAGTCGGCTAAGAGAGATGTGCAGCTTCTCAATCTTAAAGAATACCAAGATTTTGGTGTGTTAGTGGATAATCACTGTTTACTAAAGCAGCACATTTCGTCTATTTGTCGCAAAGCTTATAACACAATCAATGTTATTTTATAAGATTTTTATTGGAAGGTCGATGGTGCGCTGTTTGGACATTTAATAGGCTTCTGGTGGTTTCCGATGAAAAAAATCGTGTTTCTTTCGTTGTTCAGTATTTATGTACAACCATAGCGACGTTTCTGTGAAAGCGAAGTTAAAAGCAGCGTTACAGTGACTCGTAATTTCCGGTCGTTCACTAATATAACCCGCTTTTCGCGCGCGCATTCGTTGAATTCCCCCGCCTTCGACCTTAGCGCACCAAACAAGTTGCGCGGATGCCCTGCAGTGTATGATGAGACATGATGCTAAAACTCCCATCTCAGTTGACTTAGCACGTTCGTTGATTTTCACGTCTGTAGTGTGTGAATAGTTTAAGTACTAGAACTAATTTGCGCACTTGGTTGCGTAGTGTTGTTATCAAAAGACGGCTCAACTCGACAGTCATCAACGGATCGTAGTGTAATGTTCGACGCTTCACGACGGGCGTACGACTGTCGTGGACGTGGTTTTCGTCGCATAAAATCAATATGTTAAATTTTACGATTTTACATCGTCGCGCAATGTGCGTCACAATGTAATGCTTAATGATTCTGGTTTGTTGCGCCTCTGAGCTCAGGTTCCTGAGGATATAGGCGCTATAGAAGAAGTTTATCATTATTAACTCGCTGGAAGTGACCGCGGTTGAAACTGACATTAGCTGGTTAAACTGGGAGACTGGTTTGTGCACCCCGCTTAATCGTTCCAACGGTGCACTCTCACACCGAGCGATTGAATACGAATGAACAAATCCCGAAGCAACTCGACTGTTGTAACCCAATGATCGTCACGAATGATAACCTTACGACTGACCGCAGACCACTGGTCTGACTAATCTCAACCGCAGACTGTACATACCCAACTAGCAAAATAACGCTGTAGCAACAATATTGTAAAAATGTTGAAAAAACGTTATGAAAAAACGTTGCAGCAACGTTATAAGTGGAAGTTTTGTAGACGTTAATACAACCTTAATTTACAACATTCAGGCAACATTCCACAACATTCAGGCAACATTACAACCTTTACACAACCAAGAGGTAACATTCAAGCAACATTCTAACAAAATTTTTGCAACTTTAATACAACATTCACAAAACCAAACCACAACTTCTAGGCAACATTACAACCTTCAAACAACCTTTTCCACAACCAAGAGGTAACATTCATGCAACATTCTAACAACATTTTCACAACATTAATGCAACATTGACAAAAACCAAACCACAACCTCTAGGCAACTTTAGAACATTCACACAGCCTGTACACAACCACTATGCAACCTTCAGATAACTTTGGCAAAACGTTGATACAACCTATATACAACCAAACCACAACATATAGGCAACCTTAAAACATTCACACAACCTTTAAACAACCACAACATAACATTCAGACAACATTTGTACAACTTTGATACATTGAAAACCAATATAATAAAATAAGTTGCATTTATTTCAATAACATTTACATATCCTCCATGTCTTCCTCCATAACTACAAGGGTTTTCTTTCCTTGGTCCTGGAATGAAAACAATCAATTACAAATTGTTCATTTAATATATTTTTAATGAATCCTTATGCCACTATACTTATATGTTACAGCTACATTATAATTTAAATTTCATGGTAAAAAAGCAAAGTGCATGCCCTTAAATGTATATAGTTTATATTTGAAATAATTTACAGAAACATACCATTCTCACTATGCTTAGTGGAAAATGAAAATGTTTCTATTTTTGTGGCCCCAGACCCCACATATTTGTCATAACATCCATCTGTTTACATATGAAATTGCATTTTTTTATTATTCTTACACATTTATGTGTTTTATTTCACAATGAAAATATATATTTCATTTGTCATTGAGGATTACTTTTACTTATAAACATTTAGTACTAATATAAAGCATCAATGCTAAATTTTAAATGTAAACAAATGAGCATTCTGATGAATGCACACGTATTGTTGCACAGGTTTAATAATGTGCTAATACATGATTACAAGGTAAAATGCATGCATTTAATGACATTCGTGTGTGTAAACGTGTGTTGATGTTACATTATAATTATATATTGACCATAATCAATATTTTAGAGAACGCATTATTATGTACCAAAGTGCTACCAATGTAAACACTGACCAGTAAAGATGAAAGGGTCGTGTTTTGATTGGTTGTACAGTTATATGCAAGACCCTACTAAAACCTCATCATGAATGACATATGAATTGGGCTACATGCAGTTTTTTTTATTTCATGGCAGTTTTTATTAAATGTACTTTCCTATGTTTTACATGCAAAAAAGATTTGTACCTCTTGTATGACCTAACACAGAATAGTATCACTTAGACTTGTTTCATAACCTTGTGCTTGACTCCTCCACTCTTGTGGGGAGCATATTTGAGGGTCTTCATCATGGCGTCCTCGACCTCCGTAGCCTTGGTGTTTATGTTTGCTCGGATACATGCCTCTGAAATAAACAGTAGAATACTTGGAGATATATTTAATATCATACATTTCTACATGACACTTGGTATTTCTATACACAAACAATAATAAAAAAAAAAATTATCTGCAAAAAGTTCAGCTTGAAATTATCCGACATGGATTTCAAACACTGCGAATATACAGCTTTTTTAATATTCAATATAACCCTTGTGGGATGCTTTTAAAATGTCAGTCGTCTCTTGGCTTTATTGCATTTTAGCAATAGGGGGTGAATCTAATCAAGACAGATACTAAAACATGACTTCTCTATTTTAGTCATTACTAAAGAAGCATTTCATTTCTGATTTGGTATCCATCATTGTTATAGTTTAATCTTTTTAGCAAGAGGAATGTTGATAAGCAATGTTAAATAAAAGAATATTTGCCCAATACCAACCCAAATTTTCAATACAAGTGTGACATGAAAAATAACATAAGGCAGTTGACAGTTAATTTTAAATGTCATCCTAATTCTAGAATACACATTAAACATATATACATACTGATGATAATCTGGAAATAGGCCAGATTGTTTAGCAGTCTCTTGCCCTTCCTGCCCTTGATGCTGTATTCCGACCACAGCTGGTTGTAGTGGATCTGAAAAATATGTATAAAACTAGTACCCTTTTAATTTCTTTATTCAGATATAATATACAAGTAGCCATTAATGATGGTGATTTCAGTATATTTATCGTCTATACAATTGGGTATATACAAGAGATTATTATTAGTACTTAGCATGCCTATGTGATTAAGATTGATTTTTGAGGCTCAGAATCATCATTTGTAATACTTTGTGAACTAATTGGGTGTATGTTGTGATATGCTATCAAAGGTAGGGACACGCAATAGCACATGAACTCTTTCTATCAAGATGTTTTAAACGTTTTAAATTTATCCTGACTTATCACACGAAGGTACCTTGACATGGGATTTAGACGTAAATAAAACAAACTGTTACAAACTTGCTGTAAAAATGCTAATTAGGATGGGTTGTTTGTAGAGTATTTTACTGACCTAATATTACACTTTAACACTTCCACGTGCAGCTCCTTTTTATTTTCAGATACAAATAAAAATAATATAAAAGGCTTATTGTCTAACTGATAATAAATTTACGGACTTAAGTTGGGTAAATTCTAAAGTGGAAATGTGTCCACCAACGAAGTTATTTTGTTGAAAATCAAGACAATTACATAGCAGTGATGATAGCACACCTTTAGGTACAATTTACTTTGATGGCATTCGGCCTGCAAACAAACCAAAGAAACATCAGGGTATAATTACATTTATATATAACCTCTGTTTTAAGTTATTTTCGAACTGATTACATAATTGCACATCCCTCTACAAATTTACATGAACACCCCTGATAACATGTATATCTATATAAGTATGTGTTATACATATATATTACCGTTTTCTTCCTTAGCAACCCATCTTCTTCCAATCGCCTGGAGGACTCTTCCAGCTCCTCTGCTGTCTGGAGGGGTCTGGGTAGAATGTCTTCTACATCCTCGGAAGCTGCCTCTGAGGCGACTGTAAGCTTCCTCATTAGGGCCAGCAGTTCAGTCTGGTTGGCCAGGACTTAGTCAATCTTCATCAGTACATTCAATTTGTAGTCTGTAAGATATGTAAATGTGTACTTTTGGAGATCAAGAAGATACAATATCATATCTGAACTGCATATCTTTTAATAAAGCTTCATTAGAAAACATATTTCTGTAGAATGCAATATCTGGGTCTTCAAATGAAGATAACAAAACATAAAATTTGGCACTAGTGAACAATGCATTGAGCGCGAAATTAAAATACTTATTTCTGCAGATAGGGGGATCTCACTTCCAGGATTCCTAGCTTTGCTTACAACTAATGTTTGTTAAAGATACTCAACACATTAGTATATTTGATTTCAATCATATACAGGCAGCATGTATTCATTGTAGTGGCAGAAATACATGCACATATACATGTTTATATTAATAATATGCTCTCTATTTAGTTTCATCATATCAGAAGTGACTTGTGAAGTGATTTTAATGTCAGATACATGCATCTGGCTATACAAAAACTAATTGTGACTAATAACAACGACAATTTATAGATTAAAAGTGCCTGCATAACAAAAGTCAATGTAATATATTAATAATTTTCTTTGTTAATATGGCAAATGTTTATTTTCGGTAGCAGAATTAGAGTAATATTATCTAAAAAATAGTTTTGCTAATACAAGAGAAGATTTATAAGTTAGTGGAATAAAATAATTAGAGTACATTTTTAGTAAACTTGTCATTGAGAAGTGTTATCATTTGCCTAGTGTTATAGGAAATGGAATTACATGAAACTTCAATGAGTATGATCGGTAAAGCAAAAGAACCAGTCATCCACAAATTCAAGTGTTTTAACTCTATACTACAGGAATTAGATTACACCTTCATAAAAACAGCCAATTTTTAAGGTACAAATATTAATGCACATTTACATTTTTTGGTGAGAACTTACAGTCATCTCCATTTTTCTTGCCAGCATTGTGGAGATGTGCTGCAATACATTATAATGGCCTGGTTAAATACTGTTTTTTTAAACAACAAATATGCAAATTGCTGAATACCATAGGCCTACGTCTGAATATTTTGTACAAAAGCCCCAAAGATGCTAGATATTGACCACGCTTGATGTAAAAAATCAGTCTTCTGACAAAAAGAGATCAGGGTGGTACATAGCAATGATAATACGAACAACAATGAGACGCTTATGGCTTTGCAAATGTTTCCAGAATATCATTAATGTTCTTGATTATTTCAGAATAAAATTAAGTAAATTAATGGTAAAAAAATTACAAATCTACTAAGACATTGACTGTCATAATAATGATTATTATTCTTTGTTATAATACGTCTAACACAGTGCCAAAGTTCCAGTACAATTTGTAAATAAAATATTAGCTGTGTGACTCTTGTAGAGTCACATTTAGTTGGCAAAAGGAAACGAATTATTTGGGAATGAACTGTTTCTTTTAATACCTACCTGGACTTTGTGCAGGAAAATAAAAATGAGAATGAAATTATTGTTTCTTTATGTACCTGGTCTATCTTCAGCCCTCGATGTTGAAGCTAAAGGAGATATCGAGGCTAGAGGGGAAATACAATTGAACACATATAGCACAGCACTAAAATCAAGAATAGTTGCTTATCTGATCAATATACCAAAACAATGAATATATATATATTATACTTTTTTACAGTGCGCGCATCAAAGGTATAAATTAAGAGATTTTACATCAGAAAGATTTTTTTTGACTTTAAAATATACTGTACGCACACGCACGCACGCACGCACGCACGCACGCACGCACGCACGCACGCACGCACGCACGCACGCACGCACGCAATCACACACACACACACACACACACACACACACACACACACACATAATCAAACTTAACATTAAACACAACATATATTTTGATGATTTTACTATGCTACAAACATGCTTTTATTCACATATGCAAACATGATGATAATTGTAAAAAAGTAGTATCTTTCAAACTTACACATTTGAAGGTGTTGGACTGGCGAAGGGCTATGTCTAGGGGGGCTTGGAAGGACTGGTGGTGGAGGACTCGGCAGAACAGACGGGGTTGAAAGGCAGTGCGCTGTTGATGCAACGTCATCACAACACTTGGTGTTGGGCTATAGAGCAATGGCCTCTTTTTTATCCGCTGCCTGACCTCCACATCCGAATCAAAGCTTGAGCTATATTCGTGGTGTTTTGCTCTTTGTAGTGCCTTGCCATAATTTGTTATGAGTATTAGAAGAAAGGGGCAATATCCTAAATAAATGTTACTAAACAGTATTACCATTTTGTTTCTCTTAAAATTCATTCAGTATGCTGACCAGTTTTGGTTCATATAAACCAATTTACTTTATATTTCGTTTAAATGTAAACATTTTATATTTGATTTAAATGTATAAAAAACAAATACTTATTTTCAGCTTAGTTTAAACTTCTTATAATATAGCACCCAACCTGCACTGCATGCCTGCTACAGTGTACATGTTGCAGTACAACCAAACCTGCACAACCTATGGCTATCATGATGTATGGATCATACAGATATATTACACTTGTGGCCACACAATCTAAGTGGGGAGCAGAGAGACACCATTTTCCGTTGTCCATAAAGACACGTACCAGCCTTGTAAGGTATGATATTCCACGGTGGAATTTGGCCATCACAGACAACCAGGTATTATAAAGGCTATCCAACATCGAATATTACCTTTATAAAAAAAAAAGTATGAACCCTACAATTTACCTGCATAGCCGAAGATTCTAACTGAAAATCAAGTCCACGTGGTCTTATCTGGAATGTCTCCCCTCTTGAGTATAGCTGTATGGTTGAAACGTGGCCAATAGCACTGGCCATAATCCGGGGACGTCTACAATTATCAAAGGATTAAGACAGGTAGTAATAAAACAAATGACGTATCATGCTGTTATTATATTTTTTTCATTTTATTTTGTAGGGCTAACAAACTAATTCTAATATTTATAAGTTTTTGTTTAAATCACATTTCATCACAATGCTTTATTTTCATGTTGCATCATTCAAGAGAACCCTTCAATAAATATCCAACTTCACATCAACAGATATTTAAAATAAAAAGTTTTCATGAAGTATTTTTATGTTTGCTCACCTTTGTAAGTTCCAGCCAAGATTTCAACACCACCTGGACGGCTTGCTCATCAGTGAACTCAACCACTGCATACTCTGCCATCTGTAGGAGCAATATAAACTATACAAAACGTGGTACTATAGAGAAAGCATTACTGACAGGTGTTTGAAATAATTGGTAATTTGGTGGTGTAGGAAAACCAAAGTCCACTGGTATTTCACTCATACTTACAATTGGTAGCCTACTCCAGGCATGAGGGAGGAGTTGATAGAAAAAGCCGGAAATATCCCCCCCCGCATTAAAAACATAATTTTCTACCATTTCAGACAAATTCACGCTGCTATGAGAATGTTGAGAGGAGCCTGAATTATGACAAAAGCTGGAACAATGTCATCCCTGTTAACTCCAAGGGCATGAACACACTGCATCCAATGCTGTGTGCTATGATATGCAGTGGGACAGTATAACATGCACAATAGTTGTCTTGTGTCAGTTGCAGTGTGTACCAGCCATTAGATGATAGTTTGGCCACTTACATTATGTCCAAATAAAATCGCAAAAAAGAGATTTGGGGAACTCTGAGATGTATATTTTCACAAATTCACTTACAGAAATATTCTTCTTCAAAGTGAGATTAAAAAAGAGCAAACCACCAATGCATGGTTTTTCACATAAATTATTAATAATGATAAAATGTTATATTTTGATTTCAAAAGATGACATATCTCAAGCAAAATGTATATCAATAGCATTGATGTATATCAATAGCATTTTTATTCATGAAAGTAACAAGGGTTTGAAAATACTTCATGCATATTTTATAAATATATTTTTGCATGTTTTTTCTATACAAAAGCTACCAAGAATATTACTTGGTATTTAGATTTGCAAGCAATGTGTTGAAGAAAGAGTAATCAAATAATCTTATTATATATTGTTTTATAAAAGTGATATATGTGTACATTGAACATGCCTAGCAAGCATACACTGGTTAGGTTGAGAGAGGATCACACTACAAAGAAGCCAAATACTGGAATCTTTCATTTATACTCACCAGCTGATCAGAACTTGTAGTATTCCAAGAAATATGGTGTTCTGGCCATTTTCTATCATTATGGCATTCTGTGTTAGCATATCTATGCTGATTACCGTTAGCCTTGAATTTCTCGTGAGAGTTTTATATGATCCAATTATATTCCCACTACATGGCTGATAGTGGCTGAACATTGTCGAATACACGACACATTATTTTGCTCTTGTTATTTTCATTGGTGGGGCTCTGTGCCATTATTGTCAATTCATGGTTTGAATGGATAGTCGAATGTCTTTCCATTTCATCAATTCGTTTGATTATTTGGACTAAGGGGCTCATCCCAGAGCGCATCATGCGCTTCAGTCTGTACAAAAAGCTTTCGAAGGGGAAGGCACTGAATGCATCAACACTTCCAAATGCCTTGACATCTGTCGGGATATGGAGCAAACAGTGCACATTGTAAACCATAAACCCCGAGCCATATAGAATTATACCTTGTTGTACAAAGTATCTCAACAAGTTAGTGGCATAGTCAATGCTGGGCCAGCCTTGGGCTGACGAGAATGGCCATTGCAACATGAAGTGCCATGAAGTGATCATATAGATCGGCTCTCAGTACACCTTTCATCACAAGCTGTCCAGTATAGAGCAGAAACTGTCTAAGCTCGGTGGCCTTCCAACGGTCGATGTCACTCAGTGTTCGGGACTTGCGGGCAAATATCGATGGAATAAATTGCTTCAAAGCCAATAGCTTGGAACCAACTTCATCAATTCGATTAGCGGACAATTTGTTATCACAGTCTCCACGAATCCAAACAAATAATAACTTTTCCATGACACCAAAACAGGTCTGGTGCATATAATCTAGTGGAAAGGTCTGAATCATGTCTATTGGTAAGGCACAAAATGGTGAAACTCCATGATGGTGCTCCTCCTGAGCTTGCGTACGAAATGACTCTTGTAAGTATGTGTAGCTTGATAAGTAATTTTCTTATCCCATACACTTTTTTGTTCACATCTGTCACAACCAAAGTATCCAGAAAATTGTTCCTTACCATAGCCTTGGCAGGAGCATCACAAACAACACATTTAAGAATAACTGAAATAACTTTGTCTCCGAATTCAAAGCCATTTTGAATAAGCAGGTTAAAGTCCCTTACAGTGTCTAAGAGAAAATCCTAATTTTTGGGCTTAGAGTGTTCAAATGCCAGAGCAACTGGAAATGTCTCCATGGGTTCCAGATTTATGGCACATAGTATTGGCCATAGTGCTTTATTTGTACTCTTGAAAAATGGTAGTCCATCAATGTTAAACGATATGAATATATGGCTTACTTCTGTCTTTAGAGCATCTAGATACTTAGCAAAATGTTTCACTATTTCCTCTTTCACCCCGATGTAGTAATAGTCCATATCTGACTTTGTGTCAATTTGTATATTCCTTGGTGTTTTGATCAGGGTCCTAGCTGTAGAGGGTAAATCTTGGTGTCCATGGTGTTTCAGACGTTTAAGCAGATTATCAATAGCGTTGTGCTTAACTTGAAAAGCATTTGCCCATTCTGCCAACTCGTTTGCCAATGAACCACATATCTCGTTTTCACTTTCTGGAGAATCAGACGACAAAATATTTGTTGCTTCACATATGTCACCTCCGACAGCACCAGAAGCCTCACCCACACCGTCAGTCATGACTACATCCTGGTTGAATCTCCCTGGTGGTATTAAACTCGGTGGAGTGGCCATCATCTGATATGTCTCCATTACAAGTATCATCAACTTTACCCCTATCTGCATAATCATGACTACATCCTGGTTGATTCTCATTGATGGGATTGGTGTCAGCCCTGTGGTCATCATCTGAACTATGACTGCTGTTGATATCCTCTACAACATTAGCATCTCGAAGCAGAATTTTTTTGGCAGACCTCCATTTTCTTTTATAGTGCAGGCGATTTCTTTTAGGCTGCTCCTCTCTGCAAGTACAAGTACTAAGTGCAAGAACTTAGAGAATTATGTGTTCTAATGAGGTTAGTACATCTATAAATATACGGGGAATTGATTTATAGGGAAAAATAGGGTAGAGGTCATGCTTGGTAATATGAGAATCAGGTAGCTAATAAGTCTATGCTACTAATAAGGTTTAAACAAGAAGTGTTTAAACATCTACACAACCAGAAAGATCAACTTCATTGCTATTAGCTGCGTTAAGCCTGCATACCAACCCCTTCTCGTTTGGCTCTAAAAGAGCATTGAGAATATTTTTTCAGATTCAGAAGGTTGCTACATAAATCACATCCTAGAGTACCCCCCACACACACCATGAATATTTTACCCCCAACCCCATTTGTGCGTGCGTGCGTGCGTGCGTGCGTGCGTGCGTGCGTGCGTGCGTGCGTGCGTGCGTGCGTTGTCTCCTGTGGGTGGGTTGGTGTAGTAGTTTTATGTCAGATGAATTTTGTTTTGCCATTCACTGCCTTCTAAACCAACGTTTCAGGAACTATGACCTATATGTGTTTCCTAAAGAACTATCCCTCGCAATAAAAAGATTAAAACTAATAAATATAAAAAAAAAATATTAAGTTAGAATCTACAATATTTTTTTAGTTTGTGTTATTTGACACAATGTACCCAAACCAAGCTGTCACACATTATTAGATCAACATTTTAGGATCCTCTATCTTTTTATCCCACCTTAATATCTTCTTTGGTACACATTATGCCATGTTCCCCTGCATTCAGTGGCACAAGAAATAGACTCAATTCCTTAAGCTTATGGCAAAATACACCCTTTTTGAAGCCAAAAAGTGGAATAACTTCGCAAATAATAAAAAGATATTGAAAAAATTCAAAAAGTTTGATAAACTGCATAACCTACTTTATAAGATAGAAGTGTGTAAATGATTATAAAACAAAGTTCTTACCCCTCATCAATGACAATGTCAATGGTCCATATTTTGTCAAGGACGACCCTGTGGAAAGCTGGCAACGGGCCTGGTTTGTGGTTGAACTCGATTCATTCGCCGCCGGCGTAAGCCGGAGTCCGCCGGCCATGTGACCGGCTCGCCGCTTTTTCGTGACCAATCGAGCGACACATTTTAAAACAGTGTACTTGTGTGGAGATTAATTCAAATGTTCAAAAATATTTATGAGGTTAGTTTTCCTGTTAGAACTATTTCTCGAAAGGATAAAAGGCAACATAAACCTTGGATGACTTCCGGATTAAAAAATGCATGTAAGAAAAAGAATATACTTTACAAACGTTTCCTAAAATCAAGAAGCGAGGTTGCTGAAGTTAGATATAAATCATATAAGAATAAACTCACATCTATCTTGAGACAATGTGAGAAGGAGTACTACTCTAACCTGTTAGAAGAAAGTAAACAAAATATTAAGGAAACATGGAAAATCATTAACAAATTATTGAATAAAAAATCTACAAAAAATTCATCTTATCCATCTGAATTTAAGAACAATGGAGCAACTATTTCAGGGAATAAGAATATTGCAGAACATTTCAACCAGTTCTTTGTTAACATAGGGCCAACATTAGCTAAAAATATACCGAAATGTAATTCAAATTATAAGTCTTTCTTAGGTGACAGAGTGGAAGAAACAGTATTTTTGAATCCAGTCACTGATGATGAATTATTAACTATTGTGCATAAATGTAAAAGTAAAGCATCTAAAGGTTATGATGGCATTGATATGAATTTAGTAAAAACAATTATTCCTTTTATATTAGTTCCATTAAAGCATATATGTAACTCTTCATTAGAACAAGGTGTGTTTCCAGATGATATGAAAATTGCCCGAGTGATTCCTTTATTCAAATCAGGGGACGACCAAACTGTCTCCTATTATAGGCCTATATCTCTACTACCTCAATTTTCTAAAATTCTAGAAAACATATTCAACAGCAGGATAATGAATTTTCTAAATGCAAAACAAGTATTGTATTTCCGCCAGTATGGTTTTAGGAAAAATATGTCCACTTCCATGGCAATTATGGACTTAGTGGAGGAAATTACAAATGCAATGGATAAGGGAAAGCTTACCATTGGTGTTTTTATTGATTTAAAGAAAGCTTTCGACACTGTGGATCACAGAATTCTTGTTGATAAACGTGATCATTATGGTGTTAGGGATGTAGCCAAACAATGGCTCAGTAGTTATTTAGGTAACAGGAAACAGTATGTATGTTTCAATGGTATGAATTCAAGTTATTCTACTGTTACTTGTGGTGTACCACAAGGGTCAATTCTAGGGCCAACTCTTTTTATTATGTATGTTAATGACTTATGTAATGTTTCTTCACACTTAAAGTCCATACTGTTTGCTGATGACACCAGTTTTTTGTTGAAGGAAGTGATTTGTTGGAAATGTGTACAAATGTGTCAACTGAAATTAACAAACTATATAAATGGTTTAAAGTAAACAAGCTCTCACTTAATTTATCAAAAACAAATTTCATGGTTTTCGGACAAACAAATGCCCCATGTGAATATAAGATCTCCATAGACAATATTAAAATTGAACAAGTAAATTGTATTAAGTTCCTTGGTATATATATTGATTGTAAACTCACATGGTCTCAACATGTGAATACTATACATACTAAAATTGCAAAGAATCTTTCAGTAATGCGTCGTGTTAAATGACTGTTGAATGGGAATGCTATGTACAATTTATGTTGTTCACTTGTACTACCTTATATCGGCTACTGTTGTGAAATATGGGGGAACACTTACAAAAATAGAATTCAGCCATTATATATATTACAGAAACGTGCAATCAGAATGTGTGGTCAATTGGAATACAGAGCTCACTCTAAGCCAGCTTTCGCTAAATTTAATGCACTTACCATTTTTGACCTGATTTATTTTAAATCCATGGTAATAATGTTCAAAATATATAACAAATTAATGCCAAATAATTTTTGTTGTCGTTTTAAAATGGTACATACCACTCATCATCACAATACACGCCAAGAAAATAACTTTGAAACTAAGTATTGCAGAACAACATTGAAATCTATGTGTATCAGTGTGAAAGGTGCAAATATATGGAATTGTTTAAGTAAGAATATTAAACATTGCACTAATGTCTTTGCCTTTAAGAAAAGGTACAGGTCACTATTGGTCAGTAAATACAATTTATAGTCTTCTTTTATTTTACATTAAATGGTTGTGTGTGACTACTTTCTAATCTTAAATGTGTGTCAAATTTATTTAGATTAATGATATTTATTTCATCTGTCAAATTATCTATAAATTCATGTCTGCATTATGAAATGCTATTTATAAGTATTACACTTCTTGCATTTCCCTTCAACATTTCAATGTAAGTTTTCAGTATGTATTACAGGGTATAGCAGCTTAATGCTGCTGTCATATAAATCTTTACTGCATTCACTGTGTTGTATGTTTGTATATATGTTGTTGTTGTTGTTGTTGTTGAAATGTTGAATAAAATTCAATTCAATTCAAAAGTTTTATACTTCGACAGTTAACTGTCTGCTTTTATTATCGCCCATTCTTGTCGCCGGCACAAAACATTTTCGTTGGTTTGGCATTTTTAAAATTAAACACTATAATTGTATGCTCTTAATATATTTGCTTCTATTTTGTAATATTTTAATTATTCAGCACGCGATTATGCACTTATAACTCCTAGTTAACATCTAACAGGCCTAGGAGCCCTGGTCAACATTTCTAATTAAATAAATTAGTCTTGATCCTAGAATTGTGACTTCTTTCCCAGCAGCTGCACTTAGCCTTACTCATCACTGAGCATATAATAATGTATTTTCTCTTCGTGCTGGTCATTTGTTTATTATCCTTGTCTACAATGTTTAAAGAAAAATGCTATTCTTCTGAGGAAGATATAATACCATACATATAGACACTTTGAAATATTCATCAACAATAGTATACGAATTAGCTTTTCACGAACGTCACCTTTACATATTTCTTGTCTTGAACTATGTACACACAGAAAATGGTCTACAAAATATGGTTGTAACCCATCATTTAGATTGTCTATCATCCTCCTTCTTGCAGGTGATGTCTCAATAAATCCTGGACCAAAAACATTTCAAAACATGCGCTTTGCCACTACTAATGTTCGATCTGTACGTCATAAATCTGCTGCCCTTTCTGATATGATATTATCTAAACACGTAGACATTTTAGCTTTGACAGAAACATGGCTATTAGCATCTGATACATCAGCCTGTCTTGCCTATATTTGTCCAAATGGTTTTTGCCTATACCATCACCCCCGTCGTTCAGGTAGGGGTGGTGGAGTCGCATTTCTTGTACCTGAAATATATAAAGTAGAAATTATTCATACACCTCAATACCAAAGCTTTGAGGTAATATGTATTGTTATAAAACATTCATCCTTATCTGCTAATTTTGTATGCATCTACCGTCCTGCTGCAAGCACAAATACGTTCTTTGATGAATTTCCAGATTTCCTTGAAACCACCTTACAATTCCAAGAAGACATTTACATGTTTGGAGATTTCAATATCCACCTTGATCTACCATGTCCAAATACTAGATCATTCATGGATGTCCTTCAAACATATGCATTACATCAACACGTTTCATTTCCTACACATGTTCATGGTCATTGGCTCGACCTGTTTATTACTAGACTTACTTGCACTAACATTAAAGCAATATTCCCTACTGATGGTTTATCAGATCACCATTGTGTCATCATTGATTTGTGGTTGCAAGTTGGCTCAAGATCTAGAAAAAAATGATCACATTTCGACCAATAAATAAAATTAACATAAATACCCTTCATGACGATCTAGCAAATTATGATCTTTTGATCAAACCTAAATCTACACTATGCGAGCTTGTTAATAAGTACAATGAAACATTAAGTTAACTTCTGGATAAACATGCTCCGAAACAAACCAAAAGTGTACAAGTACGCCCTCCATCACCTTGGATGTCTAATGATATAATTGTAGCAAAACGTCGTCGTCGATATCTTGAAAGAATTTGGCGACGAACTCGTTCTCCAATTGATCGATCCCGTTATACTAAACAGCTACATAATATATTATATGCAATCACATGATGTCAAAAGCAAAGTCTGATTACTATACACATTTTATTACAACAAATTCTGAAAACCCTCGCCAGATGTGGAAATCTGTTAACACAATTCTACATCGGCAGAAATTAAAAGCACTGCCTGAACATTCTTCATTGGATACATTGTGTAGTTCTTTTCAAAATACTTTACAGATAAGATTGCTCGTATTCAATTAAATGTTGTCATTAATGATAATGACTACGTTTTCCCTGAACCACCACTTTCTGAAAAAAACACTACAGAATTTCACACCTGCAACTACTAATGAAGTTCTCATCATTATTAAAAAATATCCTAACAAATCGTGTGATCTTGACCCATTTCCAACACTTCTGCTAAAATGCTGTATCGATCAACTCATCTTTCCCATTACTACTATCATAAACCTTTCAATGCAGAGTGGAGTTGTTCCACAGGATTTCAAACAAGCTCTTGTAAATCCTCTTATTAAAAAACAAACTTAGTGCAAAAATGACCTAAGGAATTATCGTCCTATCTCTAATCTCAGTTTTCTGTCAAAAATATTGGAAAAAGTAGTTGCTAATCGCCTTCATGAACATATTTACAACCACCACTTATCAAATGATCTACAGTCTGCATATAAACGATTCCACTCTACCGAAACAGCTCTTCTCAAGATACACAATGATATAGTTGACAACATGGACAATGGCAAAGTTACAGCACTCACTTTACTTGATCTCTCAGCTGCTTTCGATACAATTGATCATTCAATCCTTTTACAACGCCTCCATAGATATTTTGGACTTTCTGGCCCAGCTCTTCGGTGGTTCAAATAATTTTTATCAGACAGATATCAAAGTATTAACATATCTGGCACATTATCTAGCCCACAACATCTACCATTTGGAGTGCCAAAAGGATCCGTCCTTGGCCCTGTTCTGTTAAGCTTATATACTACATCGCTCAGCCAAGTTATTGCTAATCGTAATCTCAGTCATCACCTTTATGCTGATGACACACAGGTTTACATATCACTTTCACAATCAAATGGACAATAATCTCTTTCGACTTTAAGTGACTGTCTTACTGATATCTTGTCGTGGACGGAATCAAGTAAGCTAAAGTTTAATCCAGATAAAACAGACCTTATTATTATTGGCACTAAACAACAACGAAATAAAGTCATCAACCATTTCCCAGTTAAACTGCTTCGCAGTGATACATTCCCATCAGATAATGTTCGCAATCTAAGTGTTATTTTTGACAGTGACTTCAACTTTCGCCAGCATATCTCTCAAGTATGTAAATCCTGTTTCTATCATATTCGTGATCTTCGTCGAATTGGGCGTCACATATCTATATCTACTGCTAAAACAATATCAACGGCACTAATTAGCAGCCGCCTTGACTGTTGCAATTCACTACTAAATAACATCGCTAAAAGAGACTTGGCTAAACTCCAACGAGTACAAAATTGTCTGGCACGTGTGGTTCTCAGGGCGCCTCGGTTTTCACCGTCACTACCACTACTTAAACAGTTACACTGGCTTCCATTTTCTTATCGAATTAATTTTAAGTTGTCCACGCTTGCATATCGTGCTCTATCTACACAACAACCATCCTACTTCGCCAGTCTCCTGCATCTTTCAAATATCCCTAGGCAGCTAAGATCATCAACTTCACAACAACTTATTGTACCTTAAACAAAACTTAACTTGGGTAAACGTGCTTTCTCTGTCGCTGCGCCTAGGGTCTGGAATGAACTCCATATAACTTTGAAAACATCTGAAACTATTGCTATTTTCCGAAAAAAACCTCAAGACATATCTATTCCAAATTGCATTCCCACCATAAATGTTCGGTTGTCCCTCGTTCTGATACTGACTTTTGCGCGTCCCTGTTTACGATTACGCTTACTGATTCTGTTTTGTTGCGCCTCTGAGCTCAGGTTCCTGAGGACATAGGCGCCATAGAAGTCAATTATTAAACAATGCAAGCCAATTACTCCGTTGTATTGTGCTCGCCGATGCCATGCTGATCCATTCACACCCATTGAGATAAGTGTAATCATGGAATTCCGTTCTCTCACCTGCAAAGGTCTTTCTTTTATGTGCTTTGAGCCGACAGTTTGTGCTACGTATTCATCACAGATGTTTCTGTTCCGACCGAAGCATTTTCAAAGAGTAATTAGTTTCTTTCATTTGTGCTCTACATCATTCTTTCATGTTCGTTTCAAACTTCTTTTCTTCAAATGCATTGATTTTGTGCCTATAGCAATAGCTGGGGTGTGAAGTCTAGTCATTACAGATCAGGCCAACATCAGGAGTTTGAAAAGGGGGAAATCCTATGAATGAGAGGTGTGAAGTTAACGCTATAAGCTTGAATGCCCTTAATATGTTAGACGAGCTGTTCCTTAAGCAGGTACTTACCGAATGTGTGATGATGCGTCTGCGGCACATGGCAATGGTATAAAGGCCATGTGAGCTGTGACAAACCACTATCACGATGCATTTATTTCAAGACGAACTCGCTCCTGTCATTGTTGGCGCTGATCGCTGCGCTGTGCTCGACTACTATTTCGCCAATGACCTTCTTGCTCCCCACAAATCATGTCCGACATGTTTTGCCGACATGAAATTGGTGCCACGTGCTCAGCTGAGTGACCGATTTGCATGGTACTGCAAGAACTTCCAGTGTGGGTCTCGATCATACCACTCGGTGAGGGCGGACAGTTTCTTCGCCAGAAGCCGCGTACCCCTTCAGAAGTACATCCACATGGTCTATTTGTGGGCCCAGAATTCGCCAGTGAAGACGGCTGCAGAGACACTTGGTGTGTCACGTCAGTGCGTGCAGCAACATTTCCTCTTTCTGCGAGAGGTCCGCTCCGCACATCTCCTCAAAGATCCAGTAGCTCTCGGTGGGGCTAATGTCATCGTGCAGATCGACGAGTCACTTTTCCGGCACAAGCCCAAGTACCATCGTGTGTCGAGTCCCTGCATCGGACCAGTGGATGTTCGGCATCTGCAACACTTCAAAAACACCTGGAGTCGGCTACATGGAGCTCGTACAAGACTGACGAGCGGTGACGCTGATCCCCATCATCGAGCGTGTCGTGCTGCCCGGATCGATCATCCACAGCGATAACTGGGCTGTGTACCGTCAACTGAGCCGGAACAACAACTACAACTGTGAACCACAGCGAGAACGTCGTCGATCCAGCCACAGGTGTACACACGCAAGCCATCGAAAGCTACTGGGCGAAATCCAAACTGAAGTTCAAGGCGATGAAAGGTGTTTCCTCGTAACAACTGCTACCTCGACGAGAGGATGTGGCGAGACAGGTTTGGTGCCGACACAACAACAGCCTTCCACAACATTTGTGCCCATATATCACTGATATATCGGTTCTAAACCACCCGAAGACAACAACAATAACGGCTCTTTTCAGAGCCACACACAAACAAAACAGCTCTTTTCAGGGCTACCCACATATTTATGGAAGAGTTTGCTATCAATGAATTGAGATGTTGGTTTTATATATATTATACACAAATACGTAATTTTATTAATTTAGCAGTAGTCTATACTCTGACTCATATAGTATCCCAGTAAAGAGTAGCATTCCTATATCGAAGTCATTAAAGCTTATCTGGGATGCATTTTACTATCATAGCTATGTATTTTTTGCATCGTCCCTTCAGTTTGATAATAACGACAGGTTGGAAAAGGAGGAGGCATGCAAGCGATAGATGAAAGACAACACCTGAGATGGATGGATGGGATCAGGAATAAAACAAATACTATTTAATAAAATATTAATACCTTCTTCTTCAAAATTTTTCCCCATATGTTTTTTTACTATTCTTACACTTTACACGATCAACAACTGGAAATTTGCAAAAAATAAAACACGATATCGACATCTGCAACACCTGTCATTTTTGCAAGACATGATATCAAAGTATTTTTTTATATCATGCATTTAGTTTATTTATTTAATGGAACTTTATTAGCATTGAGCAAACTTATCATTCTATTTTTTTATATCATGACTTTGGCCTACAGGCTACACTGGCGCCGTAACACAGGCTTTTTGTTAAACTCCTGCGAAGCCTCGGCATAAAATTCGATTTTACGGTAGCCGGCGTATGAAGATGGCAGTATTTTTTACTTTTGCTTTTGTATGTACCAGAATTTTGCCGGACACAGCCGGACACATGTACATCCGATAATTATGGTATAATGAGAATTGCACCAATTGTCACTCCTGCTATGCAAGAATTGCACACTGCTGGTATACCAGAATTGTGCATTTTGATAATTCTGGTACAACGAGAATTGCGCATTTCTGGTATACAAGAATTACGCATTTCTGGTATATACCAGGATTGCGCCTTCAAACTGACTTGATCTGCCTGGTTCAGGATGTTTCTGCAGGACTATTATATACATTTCTGATAGCCTACATAACAATAAAATATAGAAACACCAATTCAATTTATGTATGATAAATTCGTATTCAAATTAATAACCCATAGCAATCCGTTGATAATATTATATAATCATTATCTGATTAAAAAACTATCGGGATGACGTTTTCTACGGAGCCCGCTACACGCGAAAGGTACATTGTACAGTGTCAATGAGAATCAATGTGTATTTTTTTAAAACGTTGCTACAACGTTGGTGCAAGGTTGCGTTTTTTTACAACCAAACAACAACCTTATGGCAACTTTGGGATTCAAACGTGGTATAAACGTTGTATTTTTCAGAACCAAACTGCAACTTATACACAACGTTGTCACAACGTTGTGTGTTAGCTGGGTAATTTCTGTAAATACCTCTTTTTGTCGACGAACAAATTGGCGCTGTCCGTACGAAGACGTGCTCAACCATTTGTACTATATATATATATATATATATATATATATATATATATATATATATATATATATATATATATATATATATATATTATATATATATATGTATATATATATGTGTGTGTATATATATATATATATATATATATATATATATACACACCACTCCAATATACCTCCTGAGAATCAGGTATTTGTTATGTATTGTTTATCATAAATATTATATATATATATATATATATATATATATATATATATATATATATATATATTCCATTACGGTGTAAAATCACTTAACCATCATGTATGAATGTGTATGAACTTATAGTGTGCAGTGAATAGTCGATGGTATATTCAGTGCGATTTTTCGGCGAAACGTGGTGACGACCAAACACCACCCACCAATAGTTTGCACTCGGACAAAGATCTACCGACGTATCTGTCCAATATTTAGTGTAAAGTTGCACCTGGCGATATGATAACAATAATATGGGAAAGCAAACCAACGCCGGTAAATGTGTCCGAACTTGTGGTATCGAAAGCTGCTGCAGGCAATTGTGTATCGTGTGCTAATATCCGGTGTAAAGTCGCAATTACTGCCGGTCTGTACGGGTCACGGGAAAACAAACCCTTTCTATGTCACGAAATATAAATACATATTAATGCCTTGATGAAACCTACCCCGTTTACAACGGCGTTTTCTAATTTTGACTACTGAACTGGAGTTATGAAGCCACGACAAGTTGACCAGTTCACGTATTATTCAGTGTGTCTGACGTCGTAAGAGACGATCCATTACGTAGACTGCTCCATGAGCTGTGGTCGCTACCACTACAGGGCCTACTCGTGGCGGTGGCGAACAGATTGGTAGATTGGCGGGAGAGCAAAACAGTCATAACGTATTGTTTAGTGTGATATTTGGGTAGGTAATACCAAAGATAAATTCCACGGTTACACACGTGCTATTCTATTGTCTAGCCGATACACACCTGGCAGAACGTAGTGCAGAAGTACGCAGTTTCCCATAATTTGTATGACATTGCCGCTCGAATGTAACTATCCGTGCATTAAGGGTTAAAAGTGTAGTTTTAATCTCCCTCCTCAGTTCATTTAGTCCATCGAGAATCAGGTAACTTACATCATAGTATATAGAGGCGGAGCATCGTTTGCTATTTCCTGCCGATTTGTGACCTGATCCGGTCAAAAATCTATTAGTTTGTCCGATGATTTCATCAAAATCTAATAGCACATTTGCGCAAACGAACTAACATGTCGTAGTCGATACTAGATAGGGTCGGTTTTCTCGCGAAATGAGTCTGAAACAAAAAGAACGAAATTGAGGAGGGACCTTAAACGGACGTAGCTAAGGGGTTGTCTCATTAATTCTCAATGTCCAAACACGAAGGCAGGTTGAACATAATTCGATAGGCCACGTTCATTGGATGGTTGAAGGTCGTATGCCGAAATATCTCTTTTATGGTGAACTTTTCACTGGGTCGCGGCCTATTGTCTGTCCATATCTCCGCTACAAAGACACATGCATGCGTGACATGAACGTGGAGGCATGGACAGAAACAGCTAGGAGACGATCGGGGCCATCAGAGGCTGACCATTCAAAAGGGCACAATAAAAGGAGAAGAGAAACCAACCACACTACTGGCTGAGAAGAAAGTAGGCAAGTCCTGCACATTCCCAGCCCAATGCCTTCCTCTGAAGCACGTGTGTCATAGAAGCATAGCTTTTAGTATCAAATCCTTTGATGGAATGTCGAAATGTCGCAGTTCCATGTACATCAAGGAGCGACGATTCCAGGCAGGCGATGTCTCGTAATAAGCCCATGTGGTGACGTCCAGTACACAATGGCCTCAGTATAATGTTTCTTCGTGTCATTTAAAGGACTCTCTTATGTATTATTTTGGTAAACGCGGGCCATCTGACCACCGTTAATTTCGGGTATGATATTCCTTGGTCAGAAACCGCACCTTTGATCTTTATTGCACATAAGAGGAAAACCAATCTAGAGCGGTGCCTGATACGCCAAAAGAGCAGTTTATGGACAAAATGTGCTGGTCCACCGTATCAAAACCCCAGGCAAATAAATTAGAACCATTTGTGCTACTTTCAGTCCATATGAAGAATAAGGATATCTGACCTGGCGCAATTATAAACACAATAAATCTAACAGGTTAATAACTTTTTGACTTTTATAACCAATACAAGGCCAATGTCTCAAAAAGTGCACAATTTATAAAAATTGTGTTTTTTTGTTTCTCAAACCGTGAATTTTAAAGTTAGGGTTAAATAAATTTCAATGGATTGCCCACACCAAGAGCATTCCGGACATATATAGTTTGCCCGTCTCATTAATATAAATACTGAATAAAAACAAAAAACAAAAAAACAAAGCAAACATGGCAAAAATAGCAAAACAGTTTGACAGTATTATTTCTTATGTGACTACTTTTTTGCGTGTCCATCGTCAGCGGTTCATAAGGGTCCACCATAATATTATATTCAATTCAATTCAGTTCAATAACTTTATTCCGGAATATTACATTCATATAGAGACTAGACTATAACGACTAAAAACTATAAATATATAGCATATTTCTCCAGTGATGACTCAGTGATGATGTGTATAATGCATCACTATTCATAATACTTTGTAATATTGCATTACCAACTTAGCTATACACGTCATAAAACTATACACATTTTTCCTGATCAACATTTTGCAGGTGGGTAATCCTCGTGACACAAACATATAACTAGTACTACAATTCTTCGGTTCATTGCACAGCAATCTAAACACATTATTGTATGCTACACATAATTTTCTAATTGATTCCGATTTATAATTATACCATAACTAACATGTATATAATGAAGTACAGTACGATTTAACAGAGTACATTTTACATCTCCAGTACACATATAACATTTTCTAATCAAGGCATTACCCTGAGCATACATTTTCTTATACTGCCTAGCCATATCATCATCATCACTGAGATCTTCACTGAGACCATGTCCAAGATATTTACATTTATTAACTCTTGTCAATATTTCATCATTTAACACAAAGTTTAGCATATTTTAACTTTTTGCAGCAAAATATCATAACATTACTTTTAGTACTGTTGTATTTGATATCATATTCTAGACCATCATCTGAACAGGCAGACAGCAACATTGATAAACCCATGGATGAGGGAGCCAAGAGTACTAAATCATCAACATACATCAAATGGTCAATCAATGCTGCACCTATTATGCATCCAGCATTTACATTATTTAATTTTTTACTGAGATCATCCATGTACACACAAAAAAGATACGGGGAGAGAATTCCTCCTTGATGTACACCATTAGTAACAGAAAAACAGTCTGACATGATATACATCCAGCGTACATATATTTTTTTAGTAGTATGCCAAAATACTAGAATTCAAACTATATATATGGGTATGCCCTGCTTTATGAGTTTCTCAAATAGAACATAGTGATTTACTCTATTAATTGCTTTGGATGCATCCAAAAAACATGAATATACATTACTATTCAAACTATGGTATTTTAATACAGCCTCCTTGAAGGCATATATATACATATCTGTACTGTGTTTAGTTTTGAAGCCAAACTGATTGCTACATGTAGTCAAGTTGTAAGCAATACGGTGATAAATGAACTTTTCAAAGACTTTGGACACAATACTAGCGAGAGCAGTGGGTCTGTAGCTATTCTTACTACATATGACTTTGGACACAATACTGGCTAGAGCAATGGGTCTGTAGTTACTCTTACTACATATGACTTTGGACACAATACTAGCGAGAGCAATGGGTCTGTAGCTACTCTTACTACATATGACTTTGGACACAATACTAGCGAGAGCAGTGGGTCTGTAACTACTCTTACTACATATGACTTTGGACACAATACTGGCTAGAGCAATGGGTCTGTAGTTACTCTTACTACATATGACTTTGGACACAATACAGGCTAGAGCAATGGGTCTGTAGCTACTCTTACTACATATGACTTTGGACACAATACTAGCGAGAGCAATGGGTCTGTAGTTACTCTTACTACATATGACTTTGGACACAATACTGGCTAGAGCAGTGGGTCTGTAGTTACTCTTACTACATATGACTTTGGACACAATACTGGCTAGAGCAATGGGTCTGTAGTAACTCTTACTACATATGACTTTGGACACAATACTGGCTAGAGCAATGGGTCTGTAGTTACTCTTACTACATAAGACTTTGGACACAATACTGGCTAGAGCAATGGGTCTGTAGTAACTCTTACTACATATGACTTTGGACACAATACTGGCTAGAGCAATGGGTCTGTAGTTACTCTTACTACATATGACTTTGGACACAATACTGGCGATAGCAATGGGTCTGTAGTTACTCTTACTACATATGACTTTGGACACAATATTGGCTAGAGCAATGGGTCTGTAGTAACTCTTACTACATATGACTTTGGACACAATACTGGCGAGAGCAATGGGTCTGTAGTTACTCTTACTACATAAGACTTTGGACACAATACTGGCTAGAGCAATGGGTCTGTAGTAACTCTTACTACATATGACTTTGGACACAATACTGGCTAGAGCAATGGGTCTGTAGTTACTCTTACTACATATGACTTTGGACACAATACTGGCTAGAGCAATGGGTCTGTAGTAACTCTTACTACATATGACTTTGGACACAATACTGGCTAGAGCAATGGGTCTGTAGTAACTCTTACTACATATGACTTTGGACACAATACTGGCTAGAGCAATGGGTCTGTAGTTACTCTTACTACATATGACTTTGGACACAATACTGGCTAGAGCAATGGGTCTGTAGTAACTCTTACTACATATGACTTTGGACACAATACTGGCTAGAGCAATGGGTCTGTAGTAACTCTTACTACATATGACTTTGGACACAATACTGGCTAGAGCAATGGGTCTGTAGCTACTCTTACTACATATGACTTTGGACACAATACTGGCTAGAGCAATGGGTCTGTAGTAACTCTTACTACATATGACTTTGGACACAATACTGGCTAGAGCAATGGGTCTGTAGCTACTCTTACTACATATGACTTTGGACACAATACTGGCTAGAGCAATGGGTCTGTAGTAACTCTTACTACATATGACTTTGGACACAATACTGGCGAGAGCAATGGGTCTGTAGTTACTCTTACTACATATGACTTTGGACACAATACTGGCTAGAACAATGGGTCTGTAGTTACTCTTACTACATATGACTTTGGACACAATACTGGCGAGAGCAATGGGTCTGTAGTTACTCTTACTACATATGACTTTGGACACAATACTGGCGAGAGCAGTGGGTCTGTAGTTACTCTTACTACATATGACTTTGGACACAATACTAGCGAGAGCAGTGGGTCTGTAGTTACTCTTACTACATATGACTTTGGACACAATACTGGCGAGTGCAATGGGTCTGTAGTTACTCTTACTACATATGACTTTGGACACAATACTGGCGAGAGCAATGGGTCTGTAGTAACTCTTACTACATATGACTTTGGACACAATACTGGCTAGAGCAGTGGGTCTGTAGTTACTCTTACTACATATGACTTTGGATACAATACTGGCTAGAGCAATGGGTCTGTAGTTACTCTTACTACATATGACTTTGGACACAATACTGGCTAGAGCAATGGGTCTGTAGTAACTCTTACTACATATGACTTTGGACACAATACTGGCTAGAGCAATGGGTCTGTAGTAACTCTTACTACATATGACTTTGGACACAATAATGGCTAGAGCAATGGGTCTGTAGTTACTCTTACTACATATGACTTTGGACACAATACTGGCGAGAGCAATGGGTCTGTAGTTACTCTTACTACATATGACTTTGGACACAATACTGGCGAGAGCAATGGGTCTGTAGGTACTCTTACTACATATGACTTTGGACACAATACTGGCTAGAGCAATGGGTCTGTAGTTACTCTTACTACATATGACTTTGGACACAATACTGGCTAGAGCAATGGGTTTGTAGTTACTCTTACTACATATGACTTTGGACACAATACTGGCTAGAGCAATGGGTCTGTAGTAACTCTTACTACATATGACTTTGGACACAATACTGGCTAGAGCAATGGGTCTGTAGTAACTCTTACTACATATGACTTTGGACACAATACTGGCTAGAGCAATGGGTCTGTAGTTACTCTTACTACATATGACTTTGGACACAATACTGGCTAGAGCAATGGGTCTGTAGTTACTCTTACTACATATGACTTTGGACACAATACTGGCTAGAGCAATGGGTCTGTAGTAACTCTTACTACATATGACTTTGGACACAATACTGGCTAGAGCAATGGGTCTGTAGTAACTCTTACTACATATGACTTTGGACACAATACTGGCGAGAGCAATGGGTCTGTAGTTACTCTTACTACATATGACTTTGGACACAATACTGGCTAGAGCAATGGGTCTGTAGTTACTCTTACTACATATGACTTTGGACACAATACTAGCGAGAGCAATGGGTCTGTAGTAACTCTTACTACATATGACTTTGGACACAATACTGGCGAGAGCAATGGGTCTGTAGTTACTCTTACTACATATGACTTTGGACACAATACTAGCGAGAGCAGTGGGTCTGTAGTTACTCTTACTACATATGACTTTGGACACAATACTAGCGAGAGCAATGGGTTTGTAGTTACTCTTACTACATATGACTTTGGACACAATACTGGCGAGAGCAATGGGTCTGTAGTTACTCTTACTACATATGACTTTGGACACAATACTGGCGAGAGCAATGGGTCTGTAGTAACTCTTACTACATATGACTTTGGACACAATACTGGCTAGAGCAGTGGGTCTGTAGTTACTCTTACTACATATGACTTTGGATACAATACTGGCTAGAGCAATGGGTCTGTAGTTACTCTTACTACATATGACTTTGGACACAATACTGGCTAGAGCAATGGGTCTGTAGTAACTCTTACTACATATGACTTTGGACACAATACTGGCTAGAGCAATGGGTCTGTAGTAACTCTTATTACATATGACTTTGGACACAATACTGGCTAGAGCAATGGGTCTGTAGTTACTCTTACTACATATGACTTTGGACACAATACTGGCGAGAGCAATGGGTCTGTAGTTACTCTTACTACATATGACTTTGGACACAATACTGGCGAGAGCAATGGGTCTGTAGTTACTCTTACTACATATGACTTTGGACACAATACTGGCTAGAGCAATGGGTCTGTAGTTACTCTTACTACATATGACTTTGGACACAATACTGGCTAGAGCAGTGGGTTTGTAGTTACTCTTACTACATATGACTTTGGACACAATACTGGCTAGAGCAATGGGTCTGTAGTAACTCTTACTACATATGACTTTGGACACAATACTGGCTAGAGCAATGGGTCTGTAGTAACTCTTACTACATATGACTTTGGACACAATACTGGCGAGAGCAATGGGTCTGTAGTTACTCTTACTACATATGACTTTGGACACAATACTGGCTAGAGCAATGGGTCTGTAGTTACTCTTACTACATATGACTTTGGACACAATACTGGCTAGAGCAGTGGGTTTGTAGTTACTCTTACTACATATGACTTTGGACACAATACTGGCTAGAGCAATGGGTCTGTAGTAACTCTTACTACATATGACTTTGGACACAATACTGGCTAGAGCAATGGGTCTGTAGTAACTCTTACTACATATGACTTTGGACACAATACTGGCTAGAGCAATGGGTCTGTAGTTACTCTTACTACATATGACTTTGGACACAATACTGGCTAGAGCAATGGATCTGTAGTAACTCTTACTACATATGACTTTGGACACAATACTGGCTAGAGCAATGGGTCTGTAGTAACTCTTACTACATATGACTTTGGACACAATACTGGCTAGAGCAATGGGTCTGTAGTAACTCTTACTACATATGACTTTGGACACAATACTGGCTAGAGCAATGGGTCTGTAGTTACTCTTACTACATATGACTTTGGACACAATACTGGCTAGAGCAATGGGTCTGTAGCTATTCTTACTACATATGACTTTGGATACAATACTGGCTAGAGCAATGGGTCTGTAGTTACTCTTACTACATATGACTTTGGACACAATACTGGCTAGAGCAATGGGTCTGTAGTAACTCTTACTACATATGACTTTGGACACAATACTGGCTAGAGCAATGGGTCTGTAGTAACTCTTACTACATATGACTTTGGACACAATACTGGCTAGAGCAATGGGTCTGTAGTAACTCTTACTACATATGACTTTGGACACAATACTGGCGAGAGCAATGGGTCTGTAGTTACTCTTACTACATATGACTTTGGACACAATACTGGCTAGAGCAATGGGTCTGTAGTTACTCTTACTACATATGACTTTGGACACAATACTGGCTAGAGCAGTGGGTTTGTAGTTACTCTTACTACATATGACTTTGGACACAATACTGGCTAGAGCAATGGGTCTGTAGTAACTCTTACTACATATGACTTTGGACACAATACTGGCTAGAGCAATGGGTCTGTAGTAACTCTTACTACATATGACTTTGGACACAATACTGGCTAGAGCAATGGGTCTGTAGTTACTCTTACTACATATGACTTTGGACACAATACTGGCTAGAGCAATGGATCTGTAGTAACTCTTACTACATATGACTTTGGACACAATACTGGCTAGAGCAATGGGTCTGTAGTAACTCTTACTACATATGACTTTGGACACAATACTGGCTAGAGCAATGGGTCTGTAGTAACTCTTACTACATATGACTTTGGACACAATACTGGCTAGAGCAATGGGTCTGTAGTTACTCTTACTACATATGACTTTGGACACAATACTGGCTAGAGCAATGGGTCTGTGGTTACTCTTACTACATATGACTTTGGACACAATACTGGCTAGAGCAATGGGTCTGTAGCTACTCTTACTACATATGACTTTGGACACAATACTGGCTAGAGCAATGGGTCTGTAGCTACTCTTACTACATATGACTTTGGACACAATACTGGCTAGAGCAATGGGTCTGTAGTAACTCTTACTACATATGACTTTGGACACAATACTGGCTAGAGCAATGGGTCTGTAGTTACTCTTACTACATATGACTTTGGACACAATACTGGCTAGAGCAATGGGTCTGTAGTTACTCTTACTACATATGACTTTGGACACAATACTGGCTAGAGCAATGGGTCTGTAGTTACTCTTACTACATATGACTTTGGACACAATACTGGCTAGAGCAATGGGTCTGTAGTAACTCTTACTACATATGACTTTGGACACAATACTGGCTAGAGCAATGGGTCTGTAGTTACTCTTACTACATATGACTTTGGATACAATACTGGCTAGAGCAATGGGTCTGTAGTTACTCTTACTACATATGACTTTGGACACAATACTGGCTAGAGCAATGGGTCTGTAGTAACTCTTACTACATATGACTTTGGACACAATACTGGCTAGAGCAATGGGTCTGTAGTAACTCTTACTACATATGACTTTGGACACAATACTGGCTAGAGCAATGGGTCTGTAGTTACTCTTACTACATATGACTTTGGACACAATACTGGCGAGAGCAATGGGTCTGTAGTTACTCTTACTACATATGACTTTGGACACAATACTGGCGAGAGCAATGGGTCTGTAGTTACTCTTACTACATATGACTTTGGACACAATACTGGCTAGAGCAATGGGTCTGTAGTTACTCTTACTACATATGATTTTGGACACAATACTGGCTAGAGCAGTGGGTTTGTAGTTACTCTTACTACATATGACTTTGGACACAATACTGGCTAGAGCAATGGGTCTGTAGTAACTCTTACTACATATGACTTTGGACACAATACTAGCGAGAGCAATGGGTCTGTAGTTACTCTTACTACATATGCTAGCACTTTTATTTTTAACAATGGGCAAAAGTACAACAGATATCATAGATTCAGGTAAAATACCATAGACAAATAAACTAGTAAAACACATAGGAAACAGTGGAATTATTATGTCACTGCAATGTTTAAGGTGCTCCGCATATATACCATCCAAGCCACAACCCTTACTGTCTTTCAGATCTTTTATGGCCTGGATAATCTCAGAGTGTGACACCTCTATGTCCATCTCATATTCAACATTTTTACAAAGATTATTTACATCTTTGTCTTTAATTAAACAATTAAATAAATCCTCATAGTGAGATTTTCACATATTAACAATGTAGTGCGACCCCGACACCATCAATAACATTTAACAAGATTTCACCAGATTGCCATCCCAAACAACAAGTTCCAGATGGCAAGTGGACAAGGAAGCCATTGGATTATCGAGAGTCTAACAATTTTCTCATTTATGTGTAGCCCCCTGGTTCTACTGCCTTCTTTAAGTTTGAAGAACATATTCCTATCAACATCCTCATAACCGTTCACTATTTAAAAAACTTTTATTTGGTCTCCTCTTAGTCTCCTGGTCTCTAATGTTGTGAAACCACATTGTAATATTCACATTCTGGAATAATTTTAGTTGCTCTTCGTTGTATTCTATCTAGCTTGTCTATGTCCTTTTTACGATACGGTCTCCATGCTTGAATACAATATTCCAAATGTGGTCTAACTATTGCTTTGTACAGGGGTACTATCAGCTGTTTCTCCTTATACATGACAGTTCTCCTAATTAGCTCTAGAATTTGATTTCCTTTTGAAGCAGCAATCCCACATTGCTTTGAAACTTTCATGTCAGCACTAAATTTTACTCCTAAGTCCTTTTCTTTTGTGGTTCTACCTAGTACAGCATTCCCATTTTATATTCTTCATCCATGTTTCCATGTCCTATGTGTATACATTTACACTTCTGAAAATTGAATAATATTTGCCATTTTTCTGACCATTTAACTAATTTATCTAGATCATTCTGTAACCTCTGTTTATCTATATATAGTAACCTTTCTGAATACTTTTGTGTCATCTGCAAATTTTAGCACTTTGCTAGATATATCATCTTCCAAATCATTTATATACATTAAAAAACAGTATAGGGCATAATACTGATCCCTGTGGTACCCCACTCAAAACCGATTTCCAGTTTGAAATCTCACCGTCTACTATTACTCTCTGTCTTCTGTGTGTAAGCCACTTTTCTATCAGTTGATTACATCATTACCTACACCATGGGCTTTTAGTTTAAGTAACAATCTTTGGTGTGGCACTTTATCGAAAGCTTTCTGAAAATCTAAGTAGACAACATCCACTGGTGACCCGTCATCTACCCACTTTGTAATTTATAAAAAAAAAACATAAGGGATTGGTTAGACATGACCTTGCTTTTAGAAACCCATGTTGAGATGTATTGATTAAATTATGTTTTACAAGAAATTCCACCATGTGGTCTCTAATTAATGTTTCGAGTAATTTATATACAACTGATGTTAAACTCACTGGTCTGTAATTTTCTGGCTTGTTCCTCGATCCCTTCTTAAATAGCGGCGTAATGTTTGCTTCTTTCCATTCTGAAGGAACTAATCCTTCTTCTAGTGACAAGTTAAAAAATTTCGCAAGTGGTGTACTAATTTGCTAAACAATTTCCTTGAGCAGTTTCGGTGGTATCCCATCAACTACAGGTGATTTATTATCTTTCATCTTCTTAATTTTGTTTGCTATCATTTTAGGAGTTACAAATAACTGCCCTAAATGGTCTGATTTATTGCCCTCAAATTTAGTAAATGGAACTGGAAATGAGCTGATATCTTCTGTGGTAAAAACTGAGCTGAAATACTCATTCAGGACCTCTGCCATTTGAAACCCGTCTGAAATTATGTTTCCCCTGTTGTTTTCCAGTGGTCCGACCTTATCTTGAAATTTCTGTTTACTCCTTACATACGCATAGAAACTCTTGCTGTCATTTTTTATATTACCTGCCAATTTATTTTCAAAGGTTCTTTTAGATTTTCTAATTTCAGTTGTAGCTAGGTTAAGTGCCTCTTTGTAATTTGCATAGTCTTCATCCTTTCTGGTACGCCTATAAACCCTCCACATAGTTTGCTTAAACACTATTTTTCTAATAGCTTCTTTTGACAAGTGTTTCTTTCTAGACCGTTTTCCTTGTTTTTTTTTCAAGGGAACAACTTTATCGATGATGCTCTCAATTTCATATTTTAGAATATTCCAACATTCAATTGCGGTCTTATTCATCAGCATGTTATTCCAATCTAGCTTTGCTAAGTATTTTCTCATATCTTTATATTTACCTTTTTTATAAGTTTCTCCTATACGTTTTTTTATTTTTACTTTCTGATTTTACATTGAAGTCAAAATGTATTTGATTGTGGTCACTGTTACCAAATTGTTCATGTATTTTTACATTGTCCAGTAATTCTTTTTGTGATGATAAAACAATATCTAATACATATTCTCCCCTGGTTGGTTCTAGCACGTGCTGAGTAAGGAAGCTCTCCTGAATTAAAAATAGAAATTGTTGGTCCTCACCCCCTGTACTCTCTAGAGATTTCCATTGTCTGTGCCCATGCTTAAAATCTCCCATTATGATACATTCCCCTTTACTAACTTCCTTTATAGCATTTTGTATTTTTGTGTTATCCTCTTCGTTTATGTTTGGACTTCGGTAAACTAATCCAATAGTTCATTTTGAATTTCCTGAAACTATTTTGCACCAAACAACTTCATCGTTATCTGCTTCCCTTTCTCATTTTATTTTATGAGCCTGAATAGATTCTTTAACATATAAAATAACCCCCCCCTCCCCTTCTTCCTATTCTATCTCTCCTAAACATTACGTAACATGTCAATCCTAATTCAGCATCTGTTATGTCTGTGTTGGCCCATGATTCGGTAATACCAATTATGCGAGGGTCAATATCTTCTACCATAATGTTTAATTAATTTTTCTTATTTCTTAGCATTTAAACACACGGATCTATAACCTACTTCAGACATGTTTTTCGGACATTTTGTTATTGATTTATCTGTACTAGTGGCCTCTTGTCCTGCTTGAGGCATCTCTAAATAACCCCCCTGCGCTTCTAGTTTAAATAGTGTTGACTACCAAAAATATTCGTTATGCTACCCATGCCACTGTCTACTGCTGCTGTGAGTCCATCCGCACATTCCACTTAGATGAAGCCAGTCCTTCATGTACATATCAGCCCTTCCAACAAAACTTCCCCACAAATCCACAAAACCCACTTCCTCTTCCCTACATAGCTTCTCGACAAGCATGTTAATTGCCATCCCCCGGCAATTTCGATATCTATGACCCCTCCTTCCTATTACTGGTAGACTCCCTGACAGTATTACCTGCTCAACGAGCGTTCGCTCCCTCTCTACGTTATTTGTCCCTACGTGTACTGAAACAGATCCACCCTGAACCCACGATGTTTTTTACCTCTCAGTTATCGCCTCTATTTTGGCTCCAGGCAAGCACACCACAACGTCATCTCCCTTATTTAAGACTCTGTCGGTCTTCCTAACTATTGAGTCCCCCACAAACACCCTCGCTCTCTTTCTCACCCACCCTATCACTGCCTCGGAATAGCTCTTCCGATGGATCCCCTCCATCACATTCTGTCCTGCAGCCTTGTCACTTGGTGGCAGACTGTTATCGGGCTCTCTCCCACTCATCAACCTGTCACCTTTCCCTTCCATCTCCTGGCTAACTTGCGCTCCCGTCCCTTTCCTCCTGATACCTTCCCTCCCGTCTCCCTCACTCCCACCGCCCTAACTATAATCTTCGCTACTGTCTCCCCCACTCCCCTTTCCTTCGATCCATTTGTCTTCCCTCCCATTTCTTTCCTTCTCGTCTCCTTCCATCCTGTCTCCCTACGACCTGTCACCTTACCTCCTCTCAACCTCCTCCCAGGCTGAGGTAAGCTCTCCCTAACATCTCATGGACACTTGCTGGTTACTGGTAAAAAGAAAACTTCTTTAGGACCCATTTATGTTGCGTAAGAGCTCTCAGTTTACATCGTAAGAACAAGATAGGGATGTTAACACAACATTAGAATGCAATTTTTTTTAATTGGAAGGTATATTTGGGGACATGTGGACACTCGATGGTGACGCTGGATATGTGTTGACGCCGGACATGCAGTTACAGGAAGGTGTATCCATGCATTGTTAAATGTACTCATTACTTTTACATTACAAGACATACAAGACAAGATACATTATAATTTTTTTTGGATATTGGCTCTAAACATTAAACAACACATCATTCGTTTTATTTGCGGTTGGAACAAATGTCCTTGTCATATTTCTATATAAAACGGTTAGTAGTTTCTGAACGCACACACGCACGCACGTTCGCACGTTCGCACGTTCGCACGCTCTCACGCACTAATCTGACCGTGCGACAAATGGGTGTGTCCGTTGAAGGGGAACGGCAGTTGGTGACGGCTTATCTTGGGCAGAGGTCAAACGGAAGTTTCCATTAACACTAAATGCTGACGGAGCCATTATAAGAACCATGATTACAATCTTTCATACATCGTTCATTCTATATCTGTTTGTGCGCGCGTATATGTCAGATGTCCTTTGATATCACGCCATGGCATTGGATAGCAGAGACGAAGTCTACTTACAAGTGCCGGTATCGGAATACAAGCAATTTTTTTATTGGAAGGTATATTTGGGGACATGTGGACACTCGATAGTGACTCTGGATATGTGGTGACGCCGGACATGCAGTTACAGGAAGGTGTATCCATGCATTGTTAAATGTACTCATTACTTTTACATTACAAGACATACAAGACAAGATAACACCTATTTATAGACCGTTATTTCATGGACATTATAATTTACGGGTTATCTTTAATAAGTTATGCTATAAGTACGTATATTCTGAATTCACAGTTGTATTACCTTAAGGACCACACTTGTCTTTGCCTGTTTCCATAAATGAAAACCTCGTCGTGAAGATTAACTTACTTGCTTAACTACATCCACCACTAGCACTAGGGTCATGTGCTGGCAGTACATGACCTTAGTACACCGACTGATGACTCCCCAGGAAAAGGATATAATAATATTATGCCCAAAAGGAAACACATGTCTGCTGCATGAATGAGTAGACCCAAAATGCCTACTTCGACCGCCGACAGGTAGCGCTCCACACTGGTGCACTCGGGAGTGAGGCTACTCACAAGTTACAGCAAGTCTTACACGGTTGTGTCAGACGACAATGGTAGCAACAGCCTATGGCTGTGTTGCCACTTGTGAAGGAGTGTCGTCCACATATAGAAGAGGTTAACTACCTCACAGACAGGCCGAGTTCACATTATTGTAATCGCATGATACTTATTCAGTGCACATCACGTCAAGTTATTCAATTTATATCAATTATCTCCCGAACGAGTTGAGATTAAACATTTGAAACAAAATACCTTAACAATGTTAAGTAAAAAAAATTGCGGGAAGTAAAATCTGTAAAAATAAAACAATACAGATTCCATGTTTGTGTAGGGTTACATGGCACAACATTCTTTAAGTAATTTTCCTGGATATTTTCTACCTTCTGATGAAGGGTAATGATATAGCCTAATTAAAGATGTATTGCGTGTTCAGCGTCGCAAACATCAGTAATTTGTTTAGCTGTTATTTTTTAAAGTTCCAATCCTGGATCAAAAACGGCAGATGCTACAGTCAAAAATTACTTATCAAAGTTACTGATTATGTGTCGTATACAATTTACAACACTGTTATGAACTACAGTAGTTGAAAGAAGGCCTGTCCAAGAAAAAAGCTATGCAGACAATATGACCAAAGTAACAATGACAGAAAAAACAAAGCATCGAAGTCAAATGTCATATTGTACCTATTGTTTCTATTTAATGACATGTATACTAGATAATTCAAGAAATTTGTCCTACGTCCCTGTCATTTGAAATGTTCATATTGTATTGTAAATTGTCGTCGGTGACGCTGGACACATGATAAAAATCATGTTCGACTTCATGTAACTGTTATAAAAAAGTAATTCATATTAGAGTTTGATACTTATGGAAATTAGACCTTGTTATATATGCAATGAGAAAAAACAACTTACGTTTTTTGAATAATACATTTATTTTTGTCACCTGCTACATTATAATTTTTTTTGGATATTGGCTCTAAACATTAAACAACACATCATTCGTTTTATTTGCGGTTGGAACAAATGTCCTTGTCATATTTCTATATAAAACGGCTAGTAGTTTCTGAACGCACTCACGCACGCACGTTCGCACGCTCTCACGCACTAATCTGACCGTGCGACAAATGGGTGTGTCCGTTGAAGGGGAACGGCAGTTGGTGACGGCTTATCTTGGGCAGAGGTCAAACGGAAGTTTCCATTAACACTAAATGCTGACGGAGCCATTATAAGAACCATGATTACAATCTTTCATACATCGTTCATTCTATATCTGTTTGTGCGCGCGTATATGTCAGATGTCCTTTGATATCACGCCATGGCATTGGATAGCAGAGACGAAGTCTACTTACAAGTGCCGGTATCGGAATACAAGCAATTTTTTTATTGGAAGGTATATTTGGGGACATGTGGACACTCGATAGTGACTCCGGACATGCAGTTACAGGAAGGTGTATCCATGCATTGTTAAATGTACTCATTACTTTTACATTACAAGACATACAAGACAAGATAACACCTATTTATAGACCGTTATTTCATGGACATTATAATTTACGGGTTATCTTTAATAAGTTATGCTATAAGTACGTATATTCTGAATTCACAGTTGTATTACCTTAAGGACCACACTTGTCTTTGCCTGTTTCCATAAATGAAAACCTCGTCGTGAAGATTAACTTACTTGCTTAACTACATCCACCACTAGCACTAGGGTCATGTGCTGGCAGTACATGACCTTAGTACACCGACTGATGACTCCCCAGGAAAAGGATATAATAATATTATGCCCAAAAGGAAACACATGTCTGCTGCATGAATGAGTAGACCCAAAATGCCTACTTCGACCGCCGACAGGTAGCGCTCCACACTGGTGCACTCGGGAGTGAGGCTACTCACAAGTTACAGCAAGTCTTACACGGTTGTGTCAGACGACAATGGTAGCAACAGCCTATGGCTGTGTTGCCACTTGTGAAGGAGTGTCGTCCACATATAGCAGAGGTTAACTACCTCACAGACAGGCCGAGTTCACATTATTGTAATCGCATGATACTTATTCAGTGCACATCACGTCAAGTTATTCAATTTATATCAATTATCTCCCGAACGAGTTGAGATTAAACATTTGAAACAAAATACCTTAACAATGTTAAGTAAAAAAAATTGCGGGAAGTAAAATCTGTAAAAATAAAACAATACAGATTCCATGTTTGTGTAGGGTTACATGGCACAACATTCTTTAAGTAATTTTCCTGGATATTTTCTACCTTCTGATGAAGGGTAATGATATAGCCTAATTAAAGATGTATTGCGTGTTAAGTGTCGCAAACATCAGTAATTAGTTTAGCTCATATTTTGTAAAGTTCCAATCCTGGATCAAAAACGGCAGATGCTACATTCAAAAATTACTTATCAAAGTTACTGATTATGTGTCGTATACAATTTACAACACTGTTATGAACTACAGTAGTTGAAAGAAGGCCTGTCCAAGAAAAAAGCTATGCAGACAATATGACCAAAGTAACAATGACAGAAAAAACAAAGCATCGAAGTCAAATGTCATATTGTACCTATTGTTTCTATTTAATGACATGTATACTAGATAATTCAAGAAATTTGTCCTACGTCCCTGTCATTTGAAATGTTCATATTGTATTGTAAATTGTCGTCGGTGACGGTGGACACATGATAAAAATCATGTTCGACTTCATGTAACTGTTATAAAAAAGTAATTCATATTAGAGTTTGATACTTATGGAAATTAGACCTTGTTATATATGCAATGAGAAAAAACAACTTACGTTTTTTGAATAATACATTTATTTTTGTCACCTGCTACATTATAATTTTTTTTGGATATTGGCTCTAAACATTAAACAACACATCATTCGTTTTATTTGCGGTTGGAACAAATGTCCTTGTCATATTTCTATATAAAACGGCTAGTAGTTTCTGAACGCACACACGCACGCACGTTCGCACGCTCGCACGCACTAATCTGACCGTGCGACAAACGGGTGTGTCCGTTGAAGGGGAACGGCAGTTGGTGACGGCTTATCTTGGGCAGAGGTCAAACGGAAGTTTCCATTAACACTAAATGCTGACGGAGCCATTATGAGAACCATGATTACAATCTTTCATACATCGTTCATTCTATATCTGTTTGTGCGCGCGTATATGTCAGATGTCCTTTGATATCACGCCATGGCATTGGATAGCAGAGACGATGTCTACTTACAAGTGCCGGTATCGGAATACAAGCGCAAGTGAACGACTCATCCAATGTTTCAGCGAAATACCCGTGTAGCAACGACATTTGACGCCACCAAGATGCCGGCGTTCCAGATTCTAAGTAGGTAGGCGCCAAACAACGTCTACATGTACAACAATGTCCAGTAGCTGTGGTTAAAGTATCGGACTGAGGCGTTTACGGGATTCAATTAAATTAAATTCATGACGCGATGGGCATATGATTAAGACAATTATGTTCTTATTCGCATGAATGTAAAGAAGATATTTGCTCCGAAACATTAAAACTAAACAGATGACAGCCATAGTATATATTGAAGATGTTCGTTAAGCACATTTGGCCTTTCAACATGTTACAATGGATATCGTTTGTAGTACGATCAGTAGTGTGACATAATTATCCTAGAGTAAGCTATGTAGGAGTAGGGGAAGGTAGTGTTAGTTGAACCATTTTTCATTCTTTTTGATATGTATGGCATGATTATATTCATAATTCAAAATTGTTTTGACTCACATAAACTAAGATTATTAGTAGATCATTTTGATGTAAAGATCACTCATCTTCGTTCTTTAATCGCTGCTCAGCTAACTCTCCCTTGGGCCTTGGGTGGATCAACTAGCCTTTTAATTATCTTCTCATTAATGCGCGAAGTGATGTAAATAATGTTCGTCCCTGTGAATAATTAAACATTTGTAAGTGCACAGAAAATAAAGTCTGGTCATATGCGTTGATAATTTACACACTAGCAGACATTAATCACAATCACAAAAAGCATTAAAAAAACATATTTTAACTCACATTTTCTGACCGTTGTGACAAATGGCACTTATATTGTAGGTCAATCGTGTTTTAATAACATGTCCAATTACTGCATGGTACCACGTAACTGTCGTTTCTGTAATTTCCTGGGAAACGTGTGGCTCAACTAACACTGCCTTCCCCTACAATTATTTTTTGGGCTGCAGTTGTCTACCGAAAAAAATGTAGTTGTGCAATATCTTAGCTAAAACCCTTCACGCAATCTACTTACTAAAAGCCTACAGCAGAAATCTCGGTATGTGTTTGCCTAGTGTGCCTAGTGTACCTAGTGTGCCTAGTGTGCCTAGTGTACCTAGTGTACCTAGTGTGCCTAGTGTACCTAGTGGGCCTAGACACGGGTAGACAGATGTGTCGCTATATTGAACCGGGTAACTGAAACAACCGAAAAACCACCGCCAGATTAAGGGTTTGTAAATGTAAGGTCCATACAAATATGATAATTAATGTGTGGATGCATGAGAGAATGGTACGTTAGAGATACAATATTTAGTTGCTAAACAAATGTCAGTACATCTAGAATACTATTTACTTTACTGATTGTATTACCTATTTTGTTGGCTTCTCGATAAGGCATTGGCCTCCTTGTCCACTTGTCATATTAGATGTATATCCAACAAGGAACCTATGCAATATGCACTTATGGTCCGTACAACCTACGAAATTACATAGCTTCAAGATTTTTGTTTGGTTGAACCAGTCCAACAATATTATGCCTGCGTGTCAGTTAGGTTATACCATGGTAGTAACAATTGCTTCAAATGACACAGGACAAACTTCCCATCAGTGCAATAGTCGCGTCGGTCACAGTCGGCTGTGTGTTGGAGCATCTTTCCTCACCCCCTTCACAGTGACATAGTTCATAGCATAGACATAGTTCAGTGCCAGATTGTTTCTGTTACAAGAGCACCTTCGGGAACGCTTATTTGTCGATTCAAAATTAGTGGCACCGCAGTTGCATTTGATGAAATGTGGCACTGAATCTTGTGCGGGAGGATCCCCTGACATCACTGACATCAGCCTGTCACCTTGTTGGTGTCATCCAATCTGCAGATGGTTGGGATATTCTGGGTGCAGGACCAGGTCCTGAGACCATATGCCTGTATGCACATGAGCACGTCTCATGTGTTCCTTGCCAAGCACCTGGGGTATGTGGGAGTTTGCCCATTCCTTGGTCAGGTTTCAGCTGCTTGAACATATGCCATCTCAGATCCTTTTGCTTGTACGATTTTTAGTTTATATGGATAGAAGAGTGTTCATAGGAATTCTTTACAACTTATGCACACTTCGATATATGGTTCCTGTGCAACATTGAAGCTAGATATCGGACTGAATACTGGATCATCCTTTCTTTCCCTTTCCCTGTATATGTCCTGTCATGGGGTATCCAGCGAACCAGTTGATCAACGCGGCTGTTTTCTCTGAACCAAGTTCATCATAGATGATCTGGAAGGGAAGGGGAAGCAGAGGTTAGGGATATCGATGTCCATGATCAGTGCTGCATTCCAGCCAAGTTGTGACACTATGCGCAGACCCAAGCGCTTGCCAGGAATAATGTCGTGTCTCTGATGCGAGTCATATGTTCAAGTTTGTAGGTTTCGATTCCCGTAGCCCTGTCTCCGCGTCACTCCCCGGTTCCTTCCTTGAGTGATGCCGTTGTGGTATAGTTATCAAAGATAACCATCACTTGGTCATCGCGCCTGTGAGTCGATACGCTTCACGTATGGTGCACCAAGTTCTCTGCAGTTCTTACAGTTCCTGACCGCCATCAATGCTTGCACCCGACCCATCGCATCGACCGCAGAGCGGATATGTGGACACGCATCGTCATCCACAGTGTAGATTCACTTGCATTGTTCACTCGATCTTCCAACAGATGGGTGATGATGTTTTTGTCAGACGTAGGATGAACGGACCCATCTGGCTCACCTTTCCTGGTGAGAAACCTTTGTCAGAGAGAGTCGATTGTGCTGTGCAGTTGTTGGAAACTGCAACCAATTTATCAATCTCTTCAGCGAGGCGTGCCAGACAAAACGTGAGTTATGTGTTGGGGCAGGATATAATTTCAGAGATCCATTCTTCGGTAGATTTGTTAAAGTATTTCATCGCCTGATCTATACCAGCGCGCGTGAATGGAACAGTGTTGCTGTGTTCGCTGTGGAGCTGCCATTGACTCCTTCCAAAGTTTTTGTTCCGTGGTCTGCATCTCTTGCATGCTAGCGATGTACTCGCACAGTCGAACCTGTTGTACGCAAATATATAGACGCATAGCTTCTTCAGTGGCGCCTAATGCCCTCACGGGTAGCACGTTAGAGTTGCAACAGGGTCATTACCTGTGTCATGTACATGTCATGTACCTGTGTCATGTACATGCGTACGCACATTGGTTCGTTGGCTTGACTTTCGTCAGAGTCTCGTAGCTGTTTCTGTAGATTCAGGTACTCAAGCTTCACTAAGAATGCATGATGTCTGCGCAAATATTCTTGTTTGTCTGGCACACATTGGTTAGCTCTCTAGTGCTTGATTGTAAGGTGTCACATACTGCCGGCTGATCTTCCAAGAAAGCATCCAGCTACAGGTGAAACAGTGCTAGAGCTGTTACTTGGTGAGCTTCTACAGCCCTGTTGCACCCTGTCCACTTAGATGAAGCTCACCCCTCATGTACATATCAGTCCTCCCAACAAAACACCCCCACAAATCCACCTTCCTCTTCCCTACATAGCTACTGAACTAGAGTGTTAATTGCCCTCCTCCGGCAATTTCGATATCCCTGATCTCTGCTTCCAATTACTGGTAAAATCCCTGACAGAATTATCAGCTCAACACGCGTCTGTTTAAATGTTCTGGCTAACTGCCTGTATTTCCTAATTGTGGCAGTTGTACATCTACTTGTGCGTGTACTAAAACATATCCTCCCTTTCCCAGACCCATGATTTGTTTTTCACCCTCTCTGCTATGGCCTCTATTTGCCCATGGAAAGCAAACCACAACGTCGTCCCCCTTGCTTAGCGCTCTGTCGGTGTTCCTAACTGTCGTGTCCCCCACAAACACCCTCGCTCTTCTCCTCACTCCTTTTATCACTCAGAGTAGCTCCTGCGTCGGATCCCTTCCGTCGCATTCAGTCCTGCAGTCGTGTCACCTAGCATCCTGTTGTCCATCAACATCTCACCTTTCCCTCCCGTCTCCTGGATATCTTGCGCTCCTGTCACCTTCATTCTTGAAGTTTTAGTTCCTTTCGCCTTTCTTCCCGTCTTCCTCGTTTCCATCGCCTTCCCTCCCGACTCATTCCCTCCCGTCACCTTCCTTCCTGTCTCCCTCGCTCCCGTCGCTTTCTCTCCCGTCTCCTTCGTTCCCTTCTCATTTTCTCCCGTCTCCTTCGCTCCCGTTTCAGTCCGTCCCGTTACTTCCGTCCCGTCTCCTTTCGACCCTCTCTTTATCATTCCTTTATGTCCTGTCTCCTTCCGTCCTGTCACCTTATCTCCTGTCAGCTTCCTTCAAGGCTGAGGTGAGTTCTCCCTAGCATCTCTCTCATCGCCTTCACCCACGGGAACCAATGGCACAACCAACCTCTTCCCGTCCCATCAATGCCACAATAAGCTGCTTCAGCTGTTTCATCTCCACCTCTAGTTCCTTCATCTTCGCATATCCTCTACACTCAAAACAAAAACTATCCACCTGAACCTCAGCCCAGGACCTCTCACACCAGGACTTAACGAAGTCCACCCAGTTGCTACCACTCCCGCATACTAAATGCCTGGTGGCCTTTACCTGGAGTTCGCACGGCGCCATCACATATTTTGATTTAGTTAGATCGATACGTTAGCCTGTTTTCTGTATTAAAAAACGCTTTAGGTTGGATTTTCATTTAATTTTGACAATAATATACTTGCTAACAATGTTCTATCTACTAAACTCGCATGTGCCAAATCAAAGCATGCCACCTAGCGACTACGCAGGTGGTAACGTTATCATTTGGTATCGTCGCGACGAACAAATCTAGTTCTTGGTGAACTCCGTCTTGCACTGCGACATTTACAATTAATAATTAACCATTCACGCTCGTCGTGCAAACATCGTATTCTTCAGGTCATCCGCTAATTTGTGGATAATTTGTACAAGGTGTAGTCTCCTCTGGGCAACTCCGTAGGTGTTGTTCTCCCGACTCAGTGTACTAATTGACGTCGTGATCATTAGGCCATTGTTGATGAGATTCTTGCGTTTTAAATTTAGACTGGTCAGCAATAATTGATCTTGCTAGTAGAAATACATGCATAATTGACTGGTAGGAAACCAGGGTGATTGATAGGAAAAGCAGCAAAAGTGTTAGATGCATGAAGGAGGCCCTCTGGATAAGGAATACATATATTATGAACCGAGTCGGGGGTACTGGCTCATGCATGTATTGGGCTACTTGTTTGTTCCACCACCTGGTGAGCAGAGGCAGAACTGAAGTCGTATTCGTTCCAGTAACTCGTCTTCTCTGGGAAGCATTCATCCACGCCACAATTACTGCTCGAAGACTATTCGTTCACATATCCACCACTGTCTATAGCCAGGTACTCGTTTATACAGCTTGAACTGGGGCAATGTGGAGTAAATGAAATTGTTCACGCTTTCTATAATCCGTGTTTCAAGTGTATATTGCTACAGGAAATAAAATTGACTGATGCTTGTTTCCACCTGGTTCGGTCTATTCAAATATGTATGTGAATACTCATAATTATACTCATGGTCCCCGTTTGACGCAGTGCTCTGTTGAGCGAAACACTTCATTAAAAGCTCTGATAGTCAGAAAAAAACATACTCAACCAATGGCAATAATCGTGATATTCATATAATTTGCATCATTAATTTAACTAACTGATTTACATACATACATTGCATAATCGGTTTGTCAGAAGAAGTGTCCGTTTCATTTCACTACGGAAGTATCTGGGAAACATAAAACGCAATACCAGCTAACAGGTGTCAACGGTGCAGCTATTTTCGCACACGCCTGAAGCAATCCCCAATTAAGATACCAAACGACACGCCGATCATCCATCGGCATCTGATATGTGTGTATTGGTGAGTGTTCCTGACCATGGCCTCGGGGATATTGACGACAACACGCCAACCTAGGCCGAGGTCGACTTGCCGACAAACACCAGTGGTCGGCGAACAAAACCAATGTATGACGTGTGACGCATGCATAAATGCACATCCGACTAATCTAAGCTGAAGAAGAATTGGTAAACGCCCGTTCTTTCACAATGACGACAAGCGCGACATGTAACATACCCACCGGTAAACAATTTCTAACGTTCCTAAATGTAATAACGCTAATATCGATCACGATACTAGCACAAACAGAACATAATTGAATATTTTGAAACAAACAGGATACGAAGAAAATTGCAACACGGGCCAATGTTCTTCGTGTTTTCTATAACACATTGTTCATTGCCATGTTGACCAGAGGTACCACTGCTTTTAGGCGGTGGCAATGTTGGTTGGTTGGTGTGACGTAATTCCGACCAAACCAAGTCAGACAGAAAAGTCGCTACTATAATAACCACTGGTCGCCTTGGTCGGTAATCGGAGCTATCGGTTTCATGTTTATCTTTGGCCACTCAAACAAGGTCTTTGGTGGAGGTTTCCCTCTGTGTTCGTGTCGATCGCAGGCAAAGTCCCTTCCCTTAGGTAGCCTTTCCCGAATATTCGTGCAGCGCTGATCATAGGCCACTCATCCAAGGCTACGGCACATCACATCCCGGATGCAGGTTTCCTGTGTTCGACAGAACCAGCGCCTGTTTCGTCGTTTTGCTTCGCCCACGCAGCCATCTGTTGAACGGCAAATAATTATTTCTGAGCACAGAATCTCTACTCGCCTTGCTTGAAAGCATTATTTATAAATTACAACTTAATGATGCATTACTATCGAGTGATTTGAAGCAGAAATAGAATAGGAATATAGCAATGCTACAGCCATCTGCCCTGTGTGCAGCAAAGGTGCGCTCAATGGCAGTACCATTAGAGGATTTAAAATTAAAGAATGCGCAAGATTAATAGGGTACGTGATTAATATGATGTGTTTGTTTTTGTTTGACGGCGACTTTGTGGGGCGCAATATCACAGTGTAGAGCATCGGATTCGCTGTGTAGAGAGGACCAGAATTCGAATCCTCCGTTTGCCTATTCGTTGCCTGGTTAATTTTGTTAACTACCAGCTATAGGCTTTGTCACAGGGGCCAACGGTGTGCACAACTGAAAATCCATTAGTAAAATAACTAACTTACATATGTGATGCTCATACATGATCTCATTCATACCATGTATTTGAAACGGCAAGGCAAAGAACACAAATTCATTCATTGTAACATAACAAATCGATTGACAGAAACAATAACGGGAGCTTCCCAAGAACATATCATGCAATCCTCAAACTCCAAATATTCATATGAACATAAATGACACAACTGCACTGATTTACCAACTGACTGAACATGTTGACAATTGGCCATTTGCACGTGTAATTTCACACATCACCATTTATTGAGGAAAAAGGTATTGGCAATTCACGTGTCCAGAGCAACAACTATACATTGGTGCTACTGTATGAGCTGTCGTCTGTGCTGATTCTTGATGTAGTTCCCGATGCTTAATCTGTACACCCGCAAGAGATCGCCCACGTCGGACTGAGGTGCAAACGCTGAGATGCTCAGATTGGCAAAGGCCGTGGTATCTGGCAGAAACACCTCACAGCATCCACAGTTGTAAGACTTGTCCTATCGGTCATCCAATATGTACATAGTGGCTGTGCATCATCCTCAGGGATGAAATTGATGTCGTTGAACCTAAAAAGGATTATTTCATTAGTTTCACAGTGACAATAATGCACCCACGCGAGAACACTAGTTGTATGCATTTATTCAGTAGAATTTACTAAATTCAATTGCATTTGCAAGTGTTGTAAAATACAGGGCTCCGTTCGTTGATTACGTGGTCTGGAGTTTGAGTTGTCGCACTGTTACAATGATCGCTCTGTGCCTTCTGCACCTTCCGTGATCGGTTTAGCAGTATCCGGGTGCCATAGGTCGGCACCCGCTACGCTGCTTGATGGTGTGGGGACGAATCGCAGTGTTGTGGTGTTAGAAGCTGACGACTCGGCACACCTTGCACTCCTCCGGTGTTTCATTCCTGTGGGAGGGCGGCGGAGACCAGTTGTCGAACATGATGGGGTAGTGGGTTGTGTGATTTAAGTGTTATGGCCCGATGCGACTTAAATCACAAAACCCACTAACCACGCTGTCGTTTGTAGGCTTTCGGGAACGTTGTCAACCTGCTAGATTTCAAAGCCACCGCCAGAAAGATAGAATTCTAACGGTGACAGCTTAAGTGTGTCTGCCGCGCCGAGACGAACAACTGGAGCATCGGCTCTAACCTCAACCAAATCAGCAACATTAAAGATACGCATACGAAACTTTCTCCATTGATCATGCGTGTGAAGCAAATGTTTGCCAAATGATGTGTTATTTGATAGAAAAATAAGGAAGTGACACTGAATTGTATGGATACCGTTTTAAGTGTGGTCGTCCCGTAAACGAACTACGTCATGGATCGGCTTGATACGTCGGGACGAACAAGACGTGCATGTTCCACGAAACACGTAGTGACATTACGGTTAACGTACGTCCTTCAACACGCAATCGACGACGACTAAAGTAATTATGGTCGGTTGTAAGATTGGCCACAACACACAAGGCTAGTGCATTAACTGACCACCCACAATACAATGTTCGGCAATATCAATCTCCCAGTGGTTTTATAGGTGCAAAATCTGATGGTTTTTACTGTAAAATCATATTATACAGTATAAACTATGTCTGTTCTAGCATCTTGACCGCTCAAATGTGTTTGATTAACCACAGCGTGTTAGCATAATTTGACCGTTATTTGATTAATTAGAATCTTTCGTCCCGAATATCACGTTTACATCGCATGCTGAACAACAAGGTCGATATTCGTAAACGTATAAAGGTCAAATTATATTAAAAAATTGTGGTTCACTCAAACACATTTGGGCGGCCAAGATATTTAAATATAGATTTGACAATAAGAACAATCAGACTATGTACCTCTAACTCGCGCACGCACGCACGCACGCACGCACGCACGCACGCACGCACGCACGCACGCACGCACACACACACACACACACACACACACCTCCCATCACCGTGGCTGATCAACAAAGCTAGGACATGCGCGTTGGTGGATTGCTTCTGGGAAATATTGCCTTACCATCGCGTACCAATTATTATTGGCTGATGTCTTAAGATGGTTGATGCCCAATTGCCGGAAAAGTGTGTTCAGGTGTGGTACCATTTAAAGGTGAAATACTGAGCTGGCTTGTCTCTAGAAAACTAATTGTCTCGTCTTAGAATCATGATTTCGCAAAAAAATCAAGCCTATCTGGTATCCACTACGACATGCTAGTTCTATTGTATAACTGTGTTATTTTGGTTTCACGAAATCGTCGGACAAACTATAACATTATTTGTGACTGTGTTAGGTTAAAATTCGGCGAAAAAGGCAAAGGTAGTCAGACTCTATATACACTAGGACATGCTAGTCGTCTGGGTTATCAAAAGGGGGGTTCGAGCGTATACAAACAGCCGGGGATTTATGGGATGATTAAAAAAAAATTACAGTTACCCGAGATTCTCCCAAATGGGGAGGTTCGAACGAACTTAACCCGCCTGAGGACAGACCTGTTACACGAGATTCTCCCAAATAGGGAGGTTCGAACGAACTTAACCCGCCTGAGGACAGACCTACATGAATAGGTGAGAGTTTGGAGAAGATTGTCATGGAGAGATTATCATAAAGAAAGAATGTTATATAAAAAGAAAGACCACAGATGAAAAGGGCTATCAATGTGAGTCTGAGTAAGAAGGCGAAGTATTATTAGCAAGGCAACTATTGATCGATTTTCTTTTACTAAACACGAACGCCTACACAACGCGCAATGCAGACGTACTCGGTACTGCAAACACTAAACAGAAATAACCTCGCTACTGCACACGGGCAATGCAAAAAAATACAGTAGTTGAAATTAGTTCGCAGCGGATGAGGGTCCACAGTAAACTTGCACATTTATTAGATGTTCCATGCAATATTATACTAATTATTAAGGATCCATCTATGAACAACTTTTGGGTAATGTCTTAATCAGCAACTCTTTCATAATTATAGCAGTTGGATACGGATACAACACAAGGCACAATCGGTTGTACAATAAAACGAAATTCGCGAAATGAGTCAAAAAGACGTCGTACTTGAGAACAGGCAAGACTAATCCAGCACATATTAAAGAACACATTAAAGGTCCCTTTAGACCGCAGATAAAATACATTTGTTCTATCAGACGAAAACAGAGAGTAGAACAAAAACTGCTTGATTGCTATACGATATCTTAATAGAATCTTCATAGAATAAAGGAAGCAAAGGTCACAATCTGAGACAGAGCATTCACCCCCGTATCAGCAACTGCATACTTGTAAGCGAGCGCGTGTGCGTATGCGTGTAGGTGTGTTCCAGGCAGTGCGGAGTGGCGCACATGCGCATCGCCATATAAATATATATATATATATATATATATATATATATATATATATATATATATATATATATATATATATATATACATATATATACATACATATACATACATATATATATATATATATATATATATATATATATATATATATATATATATATATATATATATATATATATATATATATATATATATATATATATATATATATATATATATATATATATACAGGATTGGTGTTGGCGTCACTGAGTTTGTTAAGTCAGACTTTCTTCTACGACGTTGTTTTGCTATTTCGTGCAACTTAAAATTAACGAGTAATATAATACTATGTTAAGAAATATAAGCTCATGAACCTTATTTTATTTTTATTTGATACGATATATAATGCATAGACACCGATATATGTTTTATTGAGTGCTAAGCCAAACGCAGGAATGAAATCAAACGGAGTAGGTGGTTCCTATTCCTATTATGTGGCTGTCATGTGCATCACCCCATTATGTGGCTATCATGTGCATCACCCCATTATGTGGCTATCATGTGCATCACCCCATTATGTGCATCACCCCATTATGTGGCTATCATGTGCATCACCCCATTATGTGGCTATCATGTGCATCACCCCATTATGTGGCTATCATGTGTATCACCCCATTATGTGGCTAACATGTGCATCACCCCATTATGGGAAAACACTTTTGACTTTTTTTACATAATGTGTCTATGTCACAAGTTGTGTGTGTCAAGCAAGGTGTATCGTGTGTACAAGTATATGTGCTTGAAATGTATGGATGTTTAGCTATGTGCTAAACTATATGTAGTATGGATCCATGTATACATAATGTGTTGGTTTTGCTGACGTTGTTGAAATGTATAGCAATTTGGTCGTATGCATATGTTGCTTTTTTTAAAGACATAATGCTGTTTACTCAAAGCCTTAAGTTTCATTCTAACTGCGGGTATACCCGGTCTTATATACATGCAAACTGGATTTGTCTGAGTGTGATGAATTCAACGCACCTTTACACCGGATGTGTTAGCGGATTACAGACGCGTGAAACGTTGTCCATGGGGATATTCTAACCTGATGATTTCGATCGGTTGTACATATTGAATCCTCACAATGAGACCAGCCATATTATGTTGGGCCGTCCAGTCTTTCCGGGTCTTCGTTATCTCCTGTGCAATTCGCAGGTCTCCGTCTGAATATTGGTAACGAGTGGCATAACCCAAGGAATGTTCTGTTATCAGTGTTTTTTGTCATCTTCATAAATGACTTACCAGAAGAGTTCGAAAGTACCACCGTGATATTTGCTGATGACACAAACATGTTTCGACATATCACCTACTACGCTGACCAGTACGAACTACAACAATAATTAAACAGACTAAATGACTGGTCAACCAAGTGACAACTCTCCTTTTACAAATCAAAGTGCCAGATGGAAATGTGAACAAGCAGCTACGCTACCCAATGAATAGTGAGATACTGTGAGCCACTGAAGTTGGACCTTGGAGTTCTAGTTGACCAAGATCTGAATGTTCATCCTCAAGTTAAGACTACCAGTAACAAGTCAACAGGAATTTTTAATAAATAAAACAACAATTCCCAGACTTTTTGCCACAATGATCCGCCCCAATTTCGAGTATGGCTACATTATCTGGACACCACACACCAAGTGCGATTACCACGAAATCGAACAAGTACACCGACGTGCCACGAAACTAGTGCCATAGTCTGAAAACACCGAAACTTCCATCGCTCCACCATAGACGTGATGACATGATTTAGGTGTATAACAATATGAACCAAATTGAGCGAGTGGATGCCTTGTTCACAGCACTGGCATCTACCACCAGAGTTCACAGTCAGAAAGTGTTTAAGAGGCGAGCTACATCGCAGCTCCGAGTGAACTGTTTCAGCTTCTGAATAGTGGAAGACTAGAACTCGCTGCCTGAACATGTCATTGCCAGACCATTCCCCAAACTGTTTCAAACACAGAAGAGACAGGCACTGGACCAAATAAACATATGCACCACCATAGGCAGAGTATATGGATGTAGTGAAATCCAAGAATGTATTACAATATAATGAACGATTTAGTTACCTTGCAAGTTTAAAGTTTTTGGACGGGAATTCCAACAGACGACCGCCTACATAATTTGTTTAATAAACTTAAGGGTAGAGTAGTCTCAGAATAATTTGTATGGACGTGGGCATGAGGCTAGGGGAGTGCTCAAAATCCAATGTTATTCATCGCAGTGGTGGAGGTGATTAGCCTGAACATGTTTACGACGGAGGGACATTCTCAGAAAATTGCTATACGCGGTAGTAGCGGAGTGTGAAGCCCCCTTCACGAATGAATGATATAGTGGAATGAGATTATCGGCAGATATGGGTTAAGAGCAAGTCTAGCGAAGACGGGTGTGATATGGGTCGGTCAGTAGAACAACGATATACAACTGGAAGGGAAGAAACTGAAACAGCGAACGGTTAAAGAAGAGTGCGGGGATGCGCTCAGATTGGAGGAGTGAAGGAGAACATCGCCTTCCATTTCTCCCCCGTGCACCGCCAACTTTGACCAATTTAACTAGCTTGAAACTATATATATATATATATATATATATATATATATATATATATATATATATATATATATATATATATATATATATATATATAAATATATATATAGGGAGTGGAGACTGGAGGATGGCGGAGTTGGCAGTGAAACGGGATCAGTGAAGGAAGGAGAAAGACAAATTCGAGGACCTGTATCGTGGCCTGCGTCAATAACACCGACTGATTATAAATACAATAATAGTGCGATTACCGTGTCTTTGTGACCACTTAGGGCTATTTATCAAACTTAGCGGCAATTCAAAAATAGAACCAGTAATTATGTCAGCCCTTCCGTCAATATGTCGTTGGGTCGTTGTCACGAAAGATGTGAAACAAACTCAAGGGAATAGTGTTTCAATGTTGACGCTATGACGTTGAAAGGTCGAAATCATCACATCTACAATTTGCCCACGACTGGATTCTGCCATTTTTAGGACTTCAGAATTCAGATATACGAGTCAAGACTTGCATTGTACTTGCAGGTCATTGACTGGAAACTGGACTTGACTTGCTAGTTTGTCACTAACCAACACGTATGATGGCCCGAAACGTTCGCAAAAGTAGAACTTGCTGTTGTTACAGGCCGCACCTAATACACTAATTATTATGATTGGTTAATTTTGTCGCTGGGCAGCATTCCCTAAATTTCCCGCTAAAAATACCGCAGACACCTCGACAATCATAGCGATTGGTGAACCTCGGTAACTTGGGACTTGACTTAGAATTCCGAGAGATAACTCGAGACTTGAAGGTCACTGACTTTATATTTGACTTGACTTGCTGGTCAATGTCCGAGGAGGTCGGTTTTGGTGTACATTCACATTACCACCGAGCCATGGAAGGTTTCGAAGAAATAGCTCAACTAAGTTGCATTCCGACGATGACACCAATAGAGGCTGATTGCTTTATGTGTGGATCTTCGGTGTGAGATTACTCGTAGATGTGCGAGGAAACTATTATTGCAAATGTCACTGAACATGATATCAGGTGTGTGATTTTTATAGAAATATTGTGTCGACGTTCATTGTCAAGTTGTATCGGCGTTCGTGGTTACGGTCATGTTATGTCGACGTTCATGGTCATGTTGTGTCGACATTCGTGGTTATGTTGTGTCGACGTTCGTGGTTATGTTGTGTCGACATTCATGGTCATGTTGTGTGGACGTTCGTGGTTATGTTGTGTGGACGTTCGTGGTTTTGTTGTGTCGACGTTCGTGGTTATGTTGTGTCGACGTTCATGGTCATGTTGTGTCGACATTCGTGGTTATGTTGTGTCGACGTTCGTGGTTATGTTGTGTCGACATTCATGGTCATGTTGTGTCGACGTTCGTGGTTATGCTGTGTCGACGTTCATGGTTATGTTGTGTCGACGTTCGTGGTTATGTTGTGTCGACGTTCATGGTCATGTTGTGTCGATGTTCATGGTTATGTTGTGTGGACGTTCGTGGCTATGTTGTGTGGACGTTCATGGTTATGTTGTGTCGACGTTCATGGTTATGTTGTGTCGACGTTCATGGTTATGTTGTGTGGACGTTCGTGGTTATGTTGCAATTGATCTTTCAATGTCGACTACTCTCTGGTGTAGATGGTGTCTACTGTTGCCGGCTTTGAGCAGTGTTTCGAAGTATTGACAATGGTTTCTTTAGCGCATCTTTACAGAGCTATCGCTGTCCACTACGATGACATTTCCCTCTGGATACACTATTGCTAACTAGAACAATTGCAATAGTTGTTTTGTAACAGAAAGTGACCAATACCGACGAAAACAGCGAAAACAGAACGATGCGTCATTTGAGAAATGCTGTGTTGTGACATTTTGGCTTTGGATTAATGTAGCAATAAAACCGCTTAATTTTGTCACGCTGCTTCTGTCTGTGTATCGATAATAAGAAACTGCTTTATCAGTGTTTAGCTTTAAGCTCCTGTCCGTCATCAAGTGGAAGCTATCATGATTTAAAAAAATTTGCAAGATTACCATCCAAGGAAAAGGCCCAGATGACAAATGAATAAGGAAACCTTTGGCTTATCGAGAGTCCAAATGTTTTTTATCTATGTGTAATCCGCCTTCCTGGGATATGTGTCAGCTTTGTTTTTAATCCTAATCCACCCAAGATTTTGATTACCCTTTGAAGTTGCTCTGAAACTACCATATCAGCACTTATTGTTACTCCTAAGTTCTTTTGTTTTACGGTAGTACCTAGAACAGTATCTCGCATTCTATAGTTTACATCCAAGTTTCCGTGTCCTGTGTGTTGGCATTTACATTTCCCCAAAATTAATAACATCTGCCATTTTCAGGCCATTTAACTAATTTGTCTAGATCGTTTTGTACATATTGTTTATCACCATCATTGTTGACCTTTCTAAACACTTTTATGTCATCCCCAAATTTCAGTACGTTGCTTGTTATAGTATCGTCCAAGTCATTGATATATATATATATATATATATATATATATATATATATATATATATATATATATATATATATATATATATATATATATATATATATATATATATATATATATATATATATATATATATATATATATATATATATATATATATATATATATATATATATATATATATATATATATATATTTATTTATTTATTTATAAGAATAATAAAGGTCCTAATACTGATCCTTGTGGTACACCACTCAAAACTGATTTCCAGTTTGAAACCTCTACAAACTATACTACAACACGCTGTCTTCTGTCATTCAGCCATTTTTCTATCCAATCGATTATGCCATGCCCGATACCATGGGCTATTAATTTATGTAGAAATCTTTGATGTGGCACTTTTGTCAGAAGCTTTCTGAAAATCTTAGTAGGTAATATATTCTGGTGATCCCTCGTTTTATACACTGAGTGATTTCTTCCATAAAACATAACATATTTGTTAAACATGACCTTGCTTTTAGGAATCCACATTGAGATGGATTTAAAAATATATGCCAAGCAAGGAAGTCCACCATATGGTATTTAATTAATCTCTCTAATAATTTACAAATCACTGATGTTAAATTCACTGGTCTGTAATTCCCCTCATGAACATATCGGCTTTCCCAACAAAACATGCCCACAAATCCACAACGCCAACGGCTTCTTCCTCATCACTACATAGCTGCTGAACTTGCATATTAATTGCCACCCTCCGGCAATTTTGATCAGTTTTCTTAACTATCGAATCCACCACAAACACTCTCGCTCTCCTCCTCACCCCCTCTGTCACTACAGCAGAGTAGCTCCTCACCCCTCTGTCACTAAGGCAGAGTAGCTCCTCACCCCTCTGTCATTGCATCAGAGTAGCTCTTGCGTCGTTTCCCTTCCTTCGCATTCTGTCCTGCGGCCGTGTCACTTGTCAGCAGGTTGTCCATCTCCCTCTCGCCCATCAACATATGAAAACAATCCATAGCTGGCTTAAGAAGCAATTAGTTTCTGGGGTAGCTGTGTGTGTGTGTGTGTGTGTATGTGTGTGTGTGTGTGCGTGCGTGCGTGCGTGCGTGCGTGCGTGCGTGGGTGCGTGCGTGCGTGCGTGCGTGCGTGCGTGCGTGCGTGCGTGCGTGCGTGCGTGCGTGCGTGCGTGCGTGCGTGCGTGTGTGTGTGATTTTAATCTACGACAACCCGGAAATCGAATCTTCATAAACGAAGACTTGACGAAGAAACAATCTGAACTGGCTTTTCAAGCTTGCAAGCTAAAAAAGGCTAACAAACTGAAACTAAAAAAAAAAACTAAACACGCGGACCTACAGCGGTAAAGTTATGGTAAAGGACCTAAGAAACTGTGCGACACGCGGACCTACAGCGGTAAAGTTATGGTAAAGGACCTAAGAAACTGTGCGACACGCGGACCTACAGCGGTAAAGTTATGGTAAAGGACCTAAGAAACTGTGCGACACGCGGACCTACAGCGGTAAAGTTATGGTAAAGGACCTAAGAAACTGTGCGACACGCGGACCTACAGCGGTAAAGTTATGGTAAAGGACCTAAGAAACTGTGCGACACGCGGACCTACAGCGGTAAAGTTATGGTAAAGGACCTAAGAAACTGTGCGACACGCGGACCTACAGCGGTAAAGTTATGGTAAAGGACCTAAGAAACTGTGCGATACGCGGACCTACAGCGGTAAAGTTATGGTAAAGGACCTAAGAAACTGTGCGACACGCGGACCTACAGCGGTAAAGTTATGGTAAAGGACCTAAGAAACTGTGTGACACGCGGACCTACAGCGGTAAAGTTATGGTAAAGGACCTAAGAAACTGTGCGACACGCGGACCTACAGCGGTAAAGTTATGGTAAAGGACCTAATAAACTGTGCGACACGCGGACCTACAGCGGTAAAGTTATGGTAAAGGACCTAATAAACTGTGCGACACGCGGACCTACAGCGGTAAAGTTATGGTAAAGGACCTAAGAAACTGAATCAAGCAGATCCAACATATGAATGACTTGGATTACCCCTGACTCTGATGGTGTACCTACATCTGGTTCGCCTCAAATTGATTATACAAACGTATATATATTTTATATAACTTTGTGTATATTACCCATAAGTGTAAAATTACGTCTAACATTGCAACCTCATTGCAACCTCATTGCAACCTCAACGTTCCACGAATATGCTTGACTGGTTTATTCTGCTTTGGGTCTTAAAGTGTGACCTTATGGTCTTAAAGTGTGACCTTATGTCAAACATTGTAAGCTTATATGAGAATGCAGACGATTACCAAGAATACCATCTGGTATAATATCACAAGGACTGTAGTGGAACCAGGTATTAGCAATGCATCAGATGTTAATTTGTGTCAATTACAAGATAAATATTCAAATATAAGTTAAAAACAGTATACAGGTATAGAGGTATACAGAATGTAATTAATATGATTTTGAAGCAAATATTGAACAAATTACTAATAAGTTTAAAAACATATATAACAACCCACATTTGTTTTGGACTGGACAAGTTGTATTATATATATATATATATATATATATATACATATATATATATATATATATATATATATATATATATATATTTATACATATATACATATATTTATATATATATATTATATATATATATATATATATATATATATATATATATATATATATATATATATATATATATATATATATATATATATATATATATATATATATATATATATATATATATATATATATATATATATAATACATATATATATATATAATACAACTTATCCAGTCAAAAAAGTAATGGTCAGAGACAAACAGAAAGATAAATCTTGGATAACAAATGGGCTTCGAAATGCCTGAAATGCCTATAAACAGGAACATGGTAACGGAAGCAAGATATAAAACATACAAAAACAAGCTGACAATAATACTACGACATTGTAAAAAGGATTACTACAGCAAACTGCTACAGGACCAAACCAATAATGTAAAAGGGACATGGAAAATACTTAATAGTATAACGAAAAAACGAGAGACTTTTGTCCTTGAAAATAAATAAATTAAAATAATAACGATATAGCAAATGGCTTTAATAAGTTTTTACAAAAACATACAGAAAATTTAGGATGTAAATATTTATGACTTTTTGAAAAATAATTAAAAAAAACTCTCTGTTTGTTTGCTATGTCAATGAGAGTGATGTTATAAATGTTGTTAACAAATTAAAGAAAAAATTGTCCAAGCACTGCAAAATATAAATATGACAGTGGTTAAAACACTTTTTGATCAGATTGTAACACCTTTCACATATATTTGCAATCAGTCTTTTGTGACAGGCGCTTTCCATGAAAAAATTAAAACTGCAAAAGTAATTCCTTATGTAAAACTGGTTAAAAAATGTTTTCATAAAATACAGGCCTGTATAATTTCTGCCTCAATTCGCGAAGATATTTGAAAAGTTATTTCATGGCAAATTGGATACCTTTATTGAAAAGCACAATGTATTAAATGAAAGTCAATATGGTTTCATATCCAACAGATCTACATCATTGGCTTTACTAGAATTGATTTAGGAGATAACTACTCTGGGGGTGTTTATCGATTGAAAAAGCGTTTGATGCTATACATCATGAGTTACTAATCAAAAAGTTAGACCATAATTTTGTATAGAAAACAAGAGAACATTCTACTTAATATTCCATAAAATCATATATACTTTTTGCTAATTGTTCCATCTTGGTGGCCGCCATTATCGAAAAGCACACGCTCATAGATATATTCACTTCTAGACAAAATAGCGTAATAAATATGGAATCTGCATCTATGTTTTAATTGTCAGTGATTACACGGATGCCATTAGAAACAACACAAGATGCAATCTTAATCCATAATAAAGAGGTGTTGCCATTCAGCGAAATTCCAATATTCTGTAGTCGTTTTCGAACAATACATAAAACCATAATAAATGAGGCGTCTATGTCCACGTTTTCATGATAAAATATAACATTTCACATCATTTGAAATTACTGCATCGCAGTCGTGTAACAAACATATTATTATTCAGAAAATGCATCGACGCATCACAATATTTTGTAACCGTTGGCGTTCAATGAATATTCGCAACCTCGTGTTGGTTACACAAGTTGGTTGGAGTATATGCTAATCAAACTGTCGCAGTGCCCACGCAGTGCCCGTTACATCCGAGAGCCGCTTTCGTGCACCTGTGAGCATCTCTGAAGCCATTTGTACAGCCACAGTACAAGCGTTCATGTGGAAACTGGGTCGCCTGAGGTTGTTAATGTTGGTCCAGCTCCAATCTGCTGGATATGGCATGTTATGAGCTGGCTCAAGAGCTAGGACCACCTTGATACACGGCTCTGTGATTGTGTTTGACAACGATTCATTGGAAGAGGGATTTTTTCCGTCCCTGATCCTTTTTTGACAAACAGCTTGTGGCGTTCCTCGTTGGTGTCCAGTAGACTACTTGTTGGAAGCATAGTAGAATCATGAAGCGCTCTAGGACTGCAATGCTCTCCGATGACACGTGCTGTGATGTTTTCGACAATGCCTGAACCTAGCAATGCAGCAATCGCATGGGCAGCGATGTAACTGAGGTACTAGCCTCTTCCAAATGCCACCGACAGCTCTCAGGTACAATGAAAACCATATATACGTCACACTTACTAAAGTAGCAAATTTTCAATCACATAGGCTGCCCGCCTTAATTAACGCGTAGTATCGGAAGATCCGGTATAATGGAAGGTTGACATTTACATTTCTCTGGACATGCTGAGTGCGTCTCAAAGACTAAAGACATTCCGACGACATATCCACCACACGTTTAGTGTTGTGAGCTTATGAAAGCGGCTAGAATAGTAATACAAGCGTTTAATAAAAACACATTTACTTGTACTTAAAGGATTACTATCGCACTTACTTCCAATCTACAGTAGACCAAAATAGGTGTTGATAAGTGACTTTACCATTTTACTAAGCCGAGACATTTCTCAACTTTGGGTCCAGATATTCATAATTATGACTACAACTGAGCAGTCGCCAGCATTAGACCATGGCTTAATTTAAGAGCGACCTTGACTTGCACGTGTCTGAAATGTGTATGGTGCATCGATCAGATGTCGTTCCCGGATTCGGTCCACAGTATTAAAACTATTAATTTTTCTTGTCGATATCCGTTAGTTGGGTTGACTAAGATTCGGCCATGTAGAAATACGGCTTGAATAAGATTGAATAAGCATTACTTAAGTGGAATTTAAATGTGTGTTACATATGAAAATAAACAAATCAAACTACGCCGGAAAACTTTCGAAACAATACCTTTTTGTGCCACTTATTTTGAAAATTAGAGCAGATATAAAAGTCAAGTTTAACTGACCATTTTAAACGGATACATTTTTAGGGCAGTGGTTTAAACTCGGTGGATATCAGCTGAAGCAAGTGACATCCTTTAAATACATTGGCAGCAGCATCAACGAGCAAGGAAATATGGAAGAACAGATAAACAACCGGATTACCAGGTATAACCAGAATACAGAACTGTTGACAGATAAACAACCGGATTACCAGGTACAACCAGAATACAGAACTGTTGACAGACAAACAACCGGATTACATGGTACAACCAGAATACAGAACTGTTGACAGATAAACAACCGGATTACCAGGTACAACCAGAATACAGAACTGTTGACAGATAAACAACCGGATTACCAGGTACAACCAGAATACAGAACTGTTGACAGATAAACAACCGGATTACCAGGTACAACCAGAATACAGAACTGTTGACAGATAAACAACCGGATTACCAGGTACAACCAGAATACAGAACTGTTGACAGAAGCCCAAGAAAGCCAAACATATAATTCACAAAATCATATTGAGACAATTCTCTTCTCTGGCAACACACATGAAAGCCATACGAATAATGCAGGGTGTCGAGAAATGGGAGAGACAGCAAAAACGATAATCTCTACAGGGAGAGCAAGGTCACTACAATTGTGGGAGTGATCAAGATGAACAAATCGAGGTGGTATGCGATGAGAAAAGAAGATGATTATGTTATAAAAGTGGCACTAAGCATGAAGATGACAGGAAAGATACCGAGAGGAAGACCCAGGTTACGGAGGATCAACAACATCAACAGCCACCTGGAGGGAAAGAGACTGAGAGGAAGGTCCAGGTTACGGTGGATCAACAACATCAACAGCCACCTGGAGGGAAAGAGACTGAGAGGAAGACCCAGGTTACGGTTGATCAACAACATCAACAGCCACCTGGAGGGAAAGAGACTGAGAGGAAGGCCCAGGTTACGGTGGATCAACAACATCAAAAGCCACCTGGAGGGAAAGAGACTGAGAGGAAGGCCCAGGTTACGGTGGATCAACAACATCAACAGCCACCTGGAGGGAAAGAGACTGAGAGGAAGACCCAGGTTACGGTGGATCAACAACATCAACAGCCACCTGGAGGGAAAGAGACTGAGAGGAAGACCCAGGTTACGGTGGATCAACAACATCAACAGCCACCTGCAGGAAAAGACACTAGCCTCAAAGATGTAGTAAGAACGGAACGGCACAATAACCGTACATAATGGAGGAAGTTGATTTCTTGCCTCACTGACAGGAGTTCTAGTGTCACTTGAATGCTAACTGAACTATGGTGAGCATGATCGATTGTATGGATGCTACACACGACTACTACGTCGCAAATAGGTAATTATATTTGGAAACACCAAAGATATAAGAGACATTTAGACGGAGGCGTGTCCAATTTGCATTTCACTGCTCCCGAAGTAAGGAAGTGTTGTTATGAGCATTTTCTTGGTTCAATTACGATATTATCCATAATAAAAAACAAAACGAAAATGGATAGCACGCAGTGTCATGTCATTACTAAGCAAATATTTCCAGCGCAGCATCAAAATGTCACACGCTGCGCGCTTATTCCGGTTCTGATTGACGACATACACACGTTGGCTTTTTCTGCAGGCAGCCGCCTAGCGGCAGATTTCACAAGTTCTGCGACCAATGTGTCGTCGGAAATGCTATGGTGTCATTGTCATCCCCCGCATCTGTTAGCCCCGTGGGTTCCGTGGGTGTCGCTATCTCTCGCTGACTAATGAGAGTCAACGTAGTACACGTTTGGTGGATCGTGTCATGAGCCGTGCGGCAGCGTGGGTCTACGCGGAAGCGGTATAAAACAGCGCGCGACCGACGTGACTGCAGACAGACGCGATTCGTTTCCGCTGCTGAACCGCAAGAGAAGCGCTAACGTACTCAAGTAGATTTTCCGTCGCGCCTGAAAGCAAGTAAGTGTGCCCGCTGTTGTCACTCTGCAGATTATACAGGTGGGCTTCGTTGAGTTAGTCACACTTCTTCCTCAACTGGCTTAGCCCTTCGCAAATTGAGTTTGTTGATGTAGAGTGTGAATAATTTACGTAATATGCGCTGTTGGTTTTAAGAAAGAGTGCGTACTTTTATCAAAACCATCAAAAGAATTGACTTCGTTAGATCGGGTAACTTGCAAAAGTGTGTATAACATATGTTATAGTATATAGAGCCGGACAACTTTTGCCATTTCGTCCGGACTCCAATAGTTGTATGATAGTTCGTCCGAAGATTTCATCGAAATTGAATAGCAACGTTGTACAAACGAGATAGCATGTTGTAGTCAATACTAGATAAGTTTGAATTTCTGCGAGATGAGTTTGAAACAAGACAAGCGAAACATAGTATTGAGGAAGAACCTTTAACTTATCGTTTCCAAACAACATTCGTACAGCATCATCTCATTCTGCCCGTAACTTCCATCTGTCCCCCCTCTTTATATGAACGCTCCTTGCTCGCTTCCTGACTCTTCGTACCCTTTCTTATTTATTTGTTTAACTTTGCCTGCCCCTTTCAATCTACGATCACCTATCGCTGTTTCTTTCCTTCGTCATCGCATCCATTGTTTCCGTCTCTCGTTCTCTTTTTCCTCGTTTGCATTGTTCGTTGTCACACATAATTCCTTCTCCTTGACATTTTTTATCTAACTTTCTCACTCTGCGTCCCATCTCCCTTTCTTCGACTCTCCATCTTTCTGTTTCTCTGAACCTCCCTCTTCCCCTTTCTCTGAATCTCCCATCTCGCTCCCTTTCTCCATCTCTCCACACTCTCCCTATTTCTCCATGTCCATGTCCACTCATCATCTCCCGTTCTTATTTCTTATCTCTCTCCTTTTAAGTAAATTTTTATCCAAATATCTCACTCGTAATATGATTCTCAACGCATGATGCTCGCTATTCAGTTGATGTTAACATTCTAGTTTATATTGTATTGATCTTGTCACAGCAGATTAAATTCGGTTATACTATTATCACGAGGATTGGGAATAAGGAGAAGAGGTGTTTTGCTTACATTTACGGCAGGATTAAGTATGCCTTCGCATTGATTTGGTTAAGTTTACGCTCGAAAACGAATTGTTTTCAACTTAATTGTTTATTAAAATTTATCTAAAATAAATACAATCAAACATACCTTGTTGAAGCAATGAGAATAGTATGTGCTAAACTCTAACATTACAAAGAAATTGTATAAGCATAATTGAAATAAAACGGTATCCGTAAACACAAATGTCTCATCCATCTCATCACGTTTGCCCTCCTAACTGCTATTGATGTTCATCGCACACCAATTAGCGGTGCGGCTGTCGCAAGTCATTCTGATCTCGGTTAAAGGTCGTTCCTCTGTGACAGCCAGGGAAAGGCCACCGTGTTGGGTGCTGATTTGTGAACGCGATGGCACGTTGCGATGGCGCGATGCGATAGAGTGATGGCACGGTGCGATGGGACGATGGTGCGATGCGATAGGGTGATGGCGCGATGCATTGGAATGATGGCACGGTGCGATGGAGCGATGGCGCGATGCGATGGAGTGATGACACGGTGCGATGGATCGACGGCACGGTGCGATGGAGCGACGGTGCAATGCGATGGAGCGATGATACGATATGATGGAGCGATTCTGTGGTGGATGCATTAATGTCACCGTTCCATTGCTCAATCGAGCCATCGCTCCGCATCATTCTTTATTTACTCCTCTGGAAAGATATGGTGTTGTTAAATGTTAAGAAATTTCGATAAGAAATCAGATGTAATGTACAAATGACAAAAGTGCTCCGGCTCTGTAATAATGCTATTCACACTTTCGCAATTTACCAGATCTAATGACCAAAGTCAATTGTTTTGATGATTTAACAAAAGGATGCACTCTTATATTAAACCGACTGCGCATATTACTTTTTAACGATGGGCTAAATGAACTGAGGAGGGAGTAATGATACAGCTGGTTCCACGAATCTCCGCTAGGCATCTCCACATAGAGGCAAGAAACAAAGTTGCAACTAAACGGGGTCTTCGATGGAGGCAAGACTCCAGTACAATCTATGGACGGGATTCGTGCCGTCTCGGCGTCGTATTGTCCGGGAGCCGTATCGTCGCGTCTTATTGTGTGGCACTCGTATCATCGAGTCGCATCATTTGGGGTAGGGACTCGTGTTGAGTAGTCACTAAATCATCACAACACTGGAAATTTAGAAATCACGTATGTTGCAAAAACGGTCCGATATCTACATAGCCCGTGTACAAATTACTATCACTATAATATTATGTGCTTGGCTAAATTATTAAAACAAAAAGCTCGAATGGACGACCGTTTACTTGCATGCTACGGACGTTTCTCACTTGCTGAACATGGAAAATCATGTTTGCATGGTTCGCCAAATAGTTCGACATGGCGTATTAATTCCTCACGATTACATTCTTGTAAACGCACAATTTCACCATAAATAGTGGTCCATACTGTAAACGATAAAGTACAGAAAAAAGCAGAAAGGAGAAACTAAAATATCTATATGATTGATGCAAATGTTTAGTACTGCTTCGAAATCAATGTGATGTCTGATGACTGTGATTATTAGACGTTGCTTCCTTAAAGGGAAACAAAAGACGTAGTTTTGGGAATATGCACCAAGGAGAGTTATCAAAACACAACCATTTGCAAATACAATTAAGAATATCACGCCAGTGGTTTACTACGAAACCTTTGTTAAACACACAGCATCTTAATGTAATGGACCACGTCATAATGTTGGGTAAACCTACGTCACGAGTGTCGCGAAGTCTTGCAAAATTCGCTCGCCAAATAAACATATATTTGCATACACCTATTCCTATACTTGTCAATAGGATATGGCTATGCTGTTTGCGTCCAAATTCAACTTATGTAACATATTGTGGCCTTTGTTTACTAAACTAGTCCTCTTTCCTAGAAGACCTCACGTTTGATTGAGAATTTGCGTTGGTTCTGTGTATACTGGCACCACTTAATACGTCACGCGTAGTCTAGGTTACCTGATTTTCAGATAACTGCGCACATGCTTGGCGGTCGCGCTGGTTAACATGTCAGCTCTCAGTCAACCGGAGAAATGACCGGAATCTCGCACTTTTAGAACACATTATGAGTAAACCACTGGCGTGATATTCTTTTTATTATATCTTTTAGGTGCATGGTCCCAAAACTATGACTTTTGTTTCGTTTTAAAGTGTATGACAACAACATTAAGGGAATACAGGCTGTTAGCATTACGAAGTGTGGTCATGCATAATCGGTACAAAAACGCCGATATACAAACATGTATCATAACGAGTACATGACGCGATTCGTTTAATAAAATCGACAACAGACAACCCATCTTTAAACAACGGTTTCGTTGGTTAACAGATACACAGTTACTTGGCTACATTCTCTTAACGTTTCCATCTCAAACTACATTTAAATTAGCAATGCTGTACTTCATGTGGTCTTAATTTTCATTGTTGTAATATATTTAAGGGCATAACTTGTATATAACGGGAATTCGAAAATGATTAGCATTAACCTTCCCGCTTAACGATCAACGATCTTCAAAATTGACAAATGTCTTGTTCAGTTCGAGCGTCGACTGTATTTATGACATATCGGTTGGTTTAAAATAATATTTCCATACAAAGCGTGTTTCCATCGTGACCTTTAATCTCTCAGATGACACATAGCGACATATCAAGATTGCCTTGCGGTCATCAAATACGGCATCCGTACAACTTAATGCATGATGGATAAGTTACTTAATATAGTATAATATATAATGGATATCTATAATGTCCTTGATTTGGTTGAGCGTTGGGTAGATTGGCATCGGCGCTGCAAATACACTTGGAGTCGACGTACAAAATAAATTATTCATTACTCTGACGCATTCGGCTGCAGTGATTGAACGAATTTTGCCAGTTATTCCTGTTTTGAGATCATGAATGGATGGTGGCCCTCATTGGCAAATGTTGCCCTTAAGATAGCCTTAAGACAGAAGTATGACGCTGACAGATAAAGTTAATGCGTCGAATGCATGTGTTTTTGCAGCGCGTAGGCCGACTTAATGAGCACCCAAATAATTGTTCACAGAGATCATGATTGTTCACAGTGATCATGCAACATGTGAAGAAAATGTGTAAAAAAAACGTGTCATATAAAATAAAAACAAGGAACTTGTATACAGTTGTATAGATACCATTTTTATTACCATATATTTTCATTGGATGATTTGTTTGTCTCTCAATAATTGCCACAGAACGATCTTTCTATGATGTAATACTGGCTTATGTTATTTAAAAGGGAGCAAATATGTATTTTTTTAAAAATTCTCGATTTTAACGATTACGATAGTAATATTAAATTTTTGCTTAATTTTAACCAACCGACATGTGATAAATAATAATAATCTCAGTTTCGCAATGTCCCGTAAATCGACGACGCTCTCCTTTTAAAAGAACGTACTGTTATTTTTATTGGTTGACCGAACGACTGTTTTACGGGACAGTGTAACACTGATTTGACTAGTGTTTATAACATCGAGGTTGGTGAAAAATAATATCCATACTAAGCGTTACTTTCATGATCATTAACCTCGTAATATTTTCGAAAATACACGATTTGGCAATTAATACAAATATGCAAGTTTTGCGTCATATGTAGATACCGCTTTACGGTATATAATGGACTAATACATCTTCAACTTTGAAGATGAACCATAACGTATTTCACCGGATGCTTTGTTATAGTCCGTCAGGTTCCAGTTTTAGTCAAACTTCTCACGGGAAACATACAACAGCAATAAAGATTAAAACATGAATTGTAGCAATGTTAATTTAAACGTACTTTGAAAACCGAAACTGCTGAGAATTTCGGCATTTTAATGAGACGTAAACCCCAATTAGATGCGTACCAGGTATCAATTAACCAATGGAAATCTTCGTACCCTTAAAACATCGACATAAACCTGATTATATTTGTTTGTTTGTTTCATTCAGATACCACAATGACGCGCTGTTTATTGGCTTGCTGCCTGCTTGGTGTGTTCACGCTACTGGTCGTCCATACGACGGACGGTAAGTACAGATAAAACCGTTTCCTGGTCACTAGATGAACGATACCCAGCGAAACACAGTCAACGGGGAAAGAGTGTCTGATCGCTGAGAAATTGTACAAGTGAAAGTACGCCTAATAATACATGTATGCGCCATGGACATGGGCAGCATCGATGGTAACCCGGATGTTACGGATGGGTGGTGATGGAGCAATGTTGCATTTGCATTCATTAACGCATGAGAACAGAATATTTTATACAGACATTTCTGATCACTTACCAATATTTCTAATATCTAAGCTAAATAATGATATAAAAGATGATGTAACGATAGAGACCAGAATATATAATGATTAAACCATTGCCTTATTCAAAAGTATTATAGATACAATATGTTGGAATGATGTTTATGCATCTGAAGATCCCCAAAAAAGTTATACTTTATTTCTAAAGAAAATTTCACTGGCATATGATAAATCATTCCCCCTAGCTAAGAAAAAGGTAAGAAAAGGGAAACATAGCGTATGGATCACCGAAGGGTTTAGGAATTCTATAAAAACAAAACACAAACTATATATGTTTTTTTTTGGAGAAAACCAACAGTGTTTAATGAAATCAATTATAAAAGATACAAAAACAAATTAAGGCAACTTATTGATATAGCAGAAAACTATCACTATCAGAAGGAGTTTGATAAGCACAAGAGCAACTTGAAAAAAGCTTGGCATGTGATAAGGGAAATTATAAGCAAGAGAACAGTATTTTCATGTACCCAAAAGTTCTTAGTCAATGGTAAATTAACACAAAACAAGCAACTAATAGCTGATAAATTTAATGACTATTTCACGACCGTTGGATCAGAATTAGCTAAGGAAATACCATTCGCCACAGAAAGCCTGACTATTATCTTGATGGAATATAGAAAAACTCTATTTTTGTAGCACCTGCAACCACAGATGAGATAAGGATAATTATAGAGAAATTGAAAAACTGTAGTTCCGGCTGGGATGGCATAAAACCAAACATTATCAAACAAACTTACTTTGGTATGATTGGGCCATTATGCCACATTATAAATTTATCATTTGATAAAGGATATGTACCAGATGAACTAAAAATAGCTAATGTAGTGCCCATTTTTAAGAAAGGTGATGCTACACTAATTAAAAACTATAGACCTATTTCTATGTTACCAGTATTTTCAAAGATTTTTGAAAGATTAATATATAATAGATTAAATAAATATATTGTTAAACACAATATTTTGTCAAACTCCCAGTTTGGATTTAAAAAAGGATATTCAACGTATATGGCCTTAACAATACTAATTGACAAAATAACTAGTGCAATGGACAAAAAAGAACATGTAATTGGACTTTTTTTAGATTTTGCTAAAGCATTTGATACTGTTAACCATGATATCCTATTAAGGAAACTTGATCATTATGGAATCAGAGGAATAGCGCTCCAGTGGTTTCAAAGTTATTTGTTTGGAAGACAACAAATAGTAAAATATAATGGAATCAATTCTGTTCTTAAAAATATAACATGTGGAGTACCACAAGGGTCAATATTAGGACCGTTACTATTCCTTATATATATATTATATAAATGATTTAGGTGCTGTTTCTCAGATCACCTTTCCCATTATGTATGCAGATGATACTAAAATTTTTATCCAAGGGAAATATTTGAAAAAAAAAAAAATTAAATACTGAAATAAAAAAGCTGTCACTTTTTTTAATATAATAAAAACATGTACAATGACCTTTAGCAATAACCCCAGTATAAGAAACAGACGTAATGACATATACATAAATGGAATAGAAATAGACACAGAAAAGAATAATACGTATAATTAGTCATGTTGGGTTTAGAAACCACACACAGTTTTTATTTAAGACATATCAAATTATGAACATTTATCAACTAAACAAATATATAAGCTGCGTGCTTATGTATAAACATAATAGGGGTATGTTTCCAAATATATTTAATGACATGCTTACACATCATATCATGTTACACAGTTATAAAATGAGACAAGAAATAACTTATAAACTACCATACTGTAAAACCAACACCAGACAAAATACATTGGCATATGTTGGTCCCAAATTATGGAATACTATTGTTAAAAAGAACCACTTGGATGATTGTACGTCTATTTATATATTTAAAAAGAAAGTGAAACATCACATCTGGGGAACCTACGAACAAGATTACTCTAGTCAATTGTGATATACCAGTACAATTGACTATAATAGTCCTATGTATTATTATACGTGAATGACTTATTTGTGGTAACCTTTTTATCATATATTATTACAAACAAGTTATTGATTAGACAAATGTGGTATACTACTAGCATTAGAAATCACTTGTGAACAACTATTGGTTTACTTAGTATTGCATTTTCAACGTGTACAGCAAAGTTAATATTCCAACAATAGCTGCTGTACACTGGTCTACTATAATTCACATGTAAATAATCAATAAAAAAAATTAGAAAATAAAAAAATCAATATGTAAATAATCCTGCTTATTGATTTTTTTATTTTCTTATTTTTTATTGATTTAAAAAAATAAAGAATAGACATCGTGGCGCATAATATATTTTATTTATAATTGAAAAAGGAAACATAAGCAATTTGCTTCTTTTCCATTGTCTTAAATGTGTTTAGTAGTTGATCGGCTGATTGATTGTATGTACATGAATTTATGTTATTTGAGACAATAAACATTATTATTATTATTATAGATGCCATGTAAGTGTTTGCGGTTCGGTGTCGCGATGACAACAGCCTCGGTCTTATTATCGTTTAGCTTTATTAATTAGCGTGGTTAATAAATTATTATTAATTTGGCCTATTTCACTCTACACTGGACTTGCGTTGTTGTTCCTCATTTATTGCTGCATAATATGCTGTCATTATCCTACTTATATTGTATTCTCTTCAGCAAAGTCTGTCTGCATTTTGTTTCACTCTGTGAGCTCGCGCCAATTTTACCAATTAGCAAACATATATGTAGACCTGTATGTTGTGTGAGACAAATTCTTAACAGTTAACGACAGTTACTTGCGCTGTTTTTGTGTTTCCTGGCAACTATCATATCGGCATTTGTTACTGCTAAACTAATGTCTCCATTGAATAATATATACGTTCGTTTTGGTTGACAGGATTCGGACTGGGACGACTACACGATATGGTGCGGATGACTAAGCGGAACGCGTACATCTCACAAGAAAACCGCAACTATCTGTGCGACTTCTGCCTTCATCACTCGGAGATATGCGATCCAGTGAGTGTGTGTATCGGTCTATGATGCCCTCGTCACGGGCGACCAGAAGCAAGCGGGTGATGTCTCCTTATTCTATACCAGACGTCAGTGTGTGTGTACATACAAGATGGTCAACCACACGTGAATCAAGACGTCGAAATCACATGCTTAGCGCGCATGTCGACCGAACATAAATCATGTTCAGTCTTGCTACCAAGTTGCGTTGATGGGACATCTGTCCAGACTTGTTTTGTTTGAATATATAAATCATAAACAATATGCGTCATCGGTTGAATGGTAATCATGATTTTGGCAGCACAAAAACGCTGGTTCTGAAGCATTTCTCACACCGAGACTGACGTTCCATTAATTGTGCGGGTAATCAGATATAATGTGGATAACCACATTCTACTGAAACGAATTGCAGTAAACGTGTTTCTCCCCTAAACCGCCCACAATGACTGTCTGTGTCCGTACATACCATTTTCAAATAAATTGTGAGAATGATTCATTGTATCTACTATTACTGCTACGGCTGTTGCTTCTGTTGCTTCTGCTGCTACTTCAGTTTCTGCTGCTGCTGCTGCTGCTGCTGCTGCTGCTGCTGCTGCTGCTGCTGCTGCTGCTGCTGCTGCTGCTGCTGCTGCTGCTGCTGCTGCTGCTGCTGCTGCTGCTGCTGCTGCTGCTGCTGCTGCTGCTGCTGCTGCTGCTGCTGCTGCTGCTGCTGCTGCTGCTGCTGCTGCTGCTGCTGCTGCTGCTGCTGCTGCTGCTGCTGCTGTCGGTATATGAAATAGGGGAAAAACTGAATTATAATGAATTTAAGTAACCAAATTAGCCATTCCCTTTTCATTGGCACTAGTAGTGAAGTAAAGTATAAGAAAACTTCGTGGAACTAATATGGAAATGCTATCATAAGTTGCATTTTCAGCCGAATTTGTTCTCATGAATAATACATTGGTTGAAGGCCACAATTGCTACGGAATATATGACACATCCAGTGAACACTATTAAATCTCCGTAAGAAAGAAGTCTTATAACAATAAACGCTTTTACTCTGTCAATTCTGAAATTCAGTTCCTCTTATCAACTGTATAATTCCATGTTGCAAGTCGTTTTTGTGAAATCATCAGACAAACTATTACATTACTCAATGTTTGGTTTGCCCTGTTTGAACACGTACATATATGTAATGCAAAGACCTCTTAATTACAAGCGTTGGTCTTTAACAATTTTGTTATGAATCATATTACCACAATACACCGTGACATGTATCTACTGTGTGAGCACAATACACCGTGACATGTATCTACTGTGTGAGCACAATACACCGTGACATGTATCTACTGTGTGAGTACAATACACCGTGACATGTATCTACTGTGTGAGTACAATACACCGTGACATGTATCTACTGTGTGAGTACAATACACCGTGACATGTATCTACTGTGTGAGCACAATACACCGTGACATGTATCTACTGTGTGAGCACAATACACCGTGACATGTATCTACTGTGTGAGTACAATACACCGTGACATGTATCTACTGTGTGAGTACAATACACCGTGACATGTATCTACTGTGTGAGCACAATACACCGTGACATGTATCTACTGTGTGAGCACAATACACCGTGACATGTATCTACTGTGTGAGTACAATACACCGTGACATGTATCTACTGTGTGAGTACAATACACCGTGACATGTATCTACTGTGTGAGTACAATACACCGTGACATGTATCTACTGTGTGAGTACAATACACCGTGACATGTATCTACTGTGTGAGTACAATACACCGTGACATGTATCTACTGTGTGAGCACAATACACCGTGACATGTATCTACTGTGTGAGTACAATACACCGTGACATGTATCTACTGTGTGAGTACAATACACCGTGACATGTATCTACTGTGTGAGTACAATACACCGTGACATGTATCTACTGTGTGAGTACAATACACCGTGACATGTATCTACTGTGTGAGTACAATACACCGTGACATGTATCTACTGTGTGAGTACAATACACCGTGACATGTATCTACTGTGTGAGTACAATACACCGTGACATGTATCTACTGTGTGAGTACAATACACCGTGACATGTATCTACTGTGTGAGTACAATACACCGTGACATGTATCTACTGTGTGAGTACAATACACCGTGACATGTATCTACTGTGTGAGCACAATACACCGTGACATGTATCTACTGTGTGAGTACAATACACCGTGACATGTATCTACTGTGTGAGCACAATACACCGTGACATGTATCTACTGTGTGAGTACAATACACCGTGACATGTATCTACTGTGTGAGTACAATACACCGTGACATGTATCTACTGTGTGAGCACAATACACCGTGACATGTATCTACTGTGTGAGCACAATACACCGTGACATGTATCTACTGTGTGAGCACAATACACCGTGACATGTATCTACTGTGTGAGTACAATACACCGTGACATGTATCTACTGTGTGAGTACAATACACCGTGACATGTATCTACTGTGTGAGTACAATACACCGTGACATGTATCTACTGTGTGAGTACAATACACCGTGACATGTATCTACTGTGTGAGTACAATACACCGTGACATGTATCTACTGTGTGAGTACAATACACCGTGACATGTATCTACTGTGTGAGCACAATACACCGTGACATGTATCTACTGTGTGAGTACAATACACCGTGACATGTATCTACTGTGTGAGTACAATACACCGTGACATGTATCTACTGTGTGAGCACAATACACCGTGACATGTATCTACTGTGTGAGCACAATACACCGTGACATGTATCTACTGTGTGAGCACAATACACCGTGACATGTATCTACTGTGTGAGTACAATACACCGTGACATGTATCTACTGTGTGAGTACAATACACCGTGACATGTATCTACTGTGTGAGTACAATACACCGTGACATGTATCTACTGTGTGAGTACAATACACCGTGACATGTATCTACTGTGTGAGTACAATACACCGTGACATGTATCTACTGTGTGAGTACAATACACCGTGACATGTATCTACTGTGTGAGTACAATACACCGTGACATGTATCTACTGTGTGAGTACAATACACCGTGACATGTATCTACTGTGTGAGCACAATACACCGTGACATGTATCTACTGTGTGAGTACAATACACCGTGACATGTATCTACTGTGTGAGTACAATACACCGTGACATGTATCTACTGTGTGAGCACAATACACCGTGACATGTATCTACTGTGTGAGCACAATACACCGTGACATGTATCTACTGTGTGAGCACAATACACCCTGACATGTATCTACTGTGTGAGTACAATACACCGTGACATGTATCTACTGTGTGAGTACAATACACCGTGACATGTATCTACTGTGTGAGCACAATACACCGTGACATGTATCTACTGTGTGAGCACAATACACCGTGACATGTATCTACTGTGTGAGTACAATACACCGTGACATGTATCTACTGTGTGAGTACAATACACCGTGACATGTATCTACTGTGTGAGTACAATACACCGTGACATGTATCTACTGTGTGAGTACAATACACCGTGACATGTATCTACTGTGTGAGTACAATACACCGTGACATGTATCTACTGTGTGAGTACAATACACCGTGACATGTATCTACTGTGTGAGTACAATACACCGTGACATGTATCTACTGTGTGAGTACAATACACCGTGACATGTATCTACTGTGTGAGTACAATACACCGTGACATGTATCTACTGTGTGAGTACAATACACCGTGACATGTATCTACTGTGAAGTGTAAGTACAACCGCTAAACACGTACGTATGAATTGTTTATGATATAAAATTGAGAATTTATTAAATATTTTTTCTAAAGTTTAGTAAAAATGGGGCATGAATCATCATCGGAGAAGAAGAAAATGGACACTATTTTGATATAGTTAAATAAAGCAACTATGAGTATTATTTGATAAATTAAATTCTGATATATTTTATTATATGTACAGTCGTACATAGCTTAACCAGCATAATATTCAAATGTATGTTGTGCCTATGTCGAGCACACGCACCAACATGGTATAATTACATAACAACAACGTGCCGCCAATGTTTGACTTTAATTTACTTAAATTTTATTTTACTTATAATATTTTACTTTCCTTTTTTTACTTTGTTTTTCTCGTGGCGTCTGCTTCTAATATGTATATTTTGGACATCCCGTAATTTTTTCACACAATCACCATCCAATGTTAAATGTGTAATGCGTATTTGTAGACTAGAGGAACGAACGCTATTTCGCATGTGGAAACAAAATGCGTACATGGGCCATGTAACCATAATGCTTGGAACACGGCATGCCGTAACTCTTTCTAAGACAGACTATCCCAGCCTCCTGCATAAATAATCACAGAACGTGAATGGTAAAGCTGACTACTGTAGTTCTCCATGTACAGAAAATATGCACGAATCCCAGCCGCCCACTTACACGACTCAACCAGCCTGACGCCACTGACAGAGTGACACTAACATTCATCAAACCGCTACTACGTAGATAAACACAATCTCATTCCTTACATCAGTTCAACGGAGAACCACTAGTAGTAAACAATATAGCACTTAGTCGAATTGTGTTATTCAAATGTGCTTGTATACATACATACATACATACATACATACATACATACATACATACATACATACATACATACATACATACATACATACATACATACATACATCAATGCATACATACATACATCAATGCATGCCTGCGTGCATGCATGCATACGCGTACACGTACACACACACGTACACACGTACACACGTACACACGTACATACATACACACATACACACATACACACATACACACATAAACACATACACACATACACACATACACACATACATTCTTCAAACAAGAAATGGGCTAAAAAGTGAGGTTTGATGAGAAAAACAGCAATCCATTGTGAGGAAGTGACCGCTTACACGACACAAAGTAAACCAATTTACATTATATACAATTTTAACCTGACATTTCATATATATATATATATATATATATATATATATATATATATATATATATATATATATATATATATATATATATATATATATATATATATATATATATATATATATATATATATATATATATATATATATATATATATATATATATATATATATATTTATATTCATATTTATGTATATATATATTTATATTCATATTTATGTATATATATAATACCGCGAAAATTACAAAAACCGATTTTAAAGAAATTTTCGCTGTGAACTATTTCATGTTTTCACACGCACGCACGCACGCACGCACGCACGCACGCACGCACGCACGCACGCACGCGCGCGCGCGCGCATTCTACGGCCAACTGTCCCAATAACGGATCCGGCCAGTTTAGCATGACATCTGAACGACTCAAAAAGTCGACCTTATTGCCTCAAGCAAATTGATGAATGAGGCGTCCTATTTTAATTAAAAGAGTGGGCAGCTTCCGGTCTTCGATCCGAAAATATCGTTCATGCGCCGAGTATGAAGGCACAGGTGCAGTGTGGATGACCGATGATGAACTAATGAATGCAAATGTCATTGGGTTACAAAGACCCTCCCACAGGTCACTCGCTTGAACCAAGTTCGAATGCCACTGGGTCACAGTGACCCTGGGATATGTCACTCGTCAACTAATTGTTTAGTTTTTACCTACGTGAATGATGGATAGTGCACAAAACGACACCAGGGACTTGACATAACCTTATCTTGACTTATATGTTAGTTCCGTGAATAATTGCACTGAACTGATTGCACTCAACTTCACACTCTAGAAAGTTTTCGGCAACATTTTCAATCGCTTGCAAACTCGAAATGGGGACAGACACTCAGCGGCTTTGCTCCCTGCTGTTGCACTGTCGAATACGCATGTGTTATATGGGCAAGACTCCGGAGTCGGCCGAGCAAAGACAACCACGCGGAAGTGGCGCTACACTAACGAGACGCAATCAAAGAAATGCCACAGCGAAGAAGACCAGACAATATCCCACCTCCAATGCTACAGCCTACTGGACGATCCGTGCGCACCGGAAAACCTAGCCACCGCCACGGATCGGGCAAAGACTACGGCAAGACCTCGTGTGAAGGACAACACAAGTAGAAGAATCAATATTAGCATTAGCAGACTGTAATTAAATTCTCCAAAACAGGTGTCGCGTTATAGTATATCAAGCGAAATAGACGTGTTAATCAAATTGTCGCATAGATATTTGTGAGCGGGTCACTTTAACAGTTCCACTCGCTTTCGCGAGTCCCACGATTTCCATTTTTTTTTACCTTAAATCTACCTTCTGGTTTAAGTATTCACTGTTCGCAGATTGTTCATTTCAGGTTCGGTAAATTATGCGGTTGACATGTATTTCCTACAATTCTGCTTAATCATTCTGTCGGCTCGGATATGATCAATTTCGAGCCGGTTTAGACAAAATGGACACATGTCAACAGTCAATATGCAACCTTATTTTAGCCTCTCCCGAAAAGAGGTAATCACGTCCGTGCATAGAATAGCGGCGCTTCATAAAAGCAACACAAACTTTACAATGTCACATTATTTTGGGTGACTTTCGAAGGATAGTGATTACTTCTATATATGGAGTAAAGTCGTAGATATACATCATCAAGTCAGTCAGCACGACTTTACAATGTCACATCGATTGGGTGATTCCGGAAGGAACGTGACGAGGTCCACGCGTAGAAGAAAGATGTCACTTCAATTATTAAAACGTTTCGGCCATACGTTTGTCGTGCTACGTATCGTTAGTACCCTAACTTTACGTGCTGCGTCAACCGAATATGTATATATAATGCCTTCTTTAGAATATCGTGAAAAAAGGTGTGCGAGTGTATGTATGTATGTATGTATGTATGTATGTATGCATGTATGTATGTATGTATGTATGTATGTATGCATGCATGCATGCATGCATGCATGCATGTATGTATGTATGTATGTATGTATGTATATATGCATGCATGCATGTATGTATGTATGTATGTATGTATGTATGCATGTATGTGTGTGTGCATGCATGCATGTATGTATATATGCATGTATATATATATATATATATATATATATATATATATATATATATATATATATATATACATGTATATATATATATATATATATATATATATATATATATATATATATATATATATATACATACATACATACATACATACATACATACATACATACATACATACATACATACATACATACATACATACATACATACATATACATATATACATATAAAATGGTAAACTTTTTTAACGGATTGCTGTGATTTTAACACAGTTGTTTTCTCATCAAACCTTACCTTTTAGCTCATGTGCATGGTTGTTTGAAGATTTTTTTATGAGCACGCTAACACACACACGCACGCGCGCGCGCACGCACGCACGCACGCACGCACGCACGCACGCACGCACGCACGCACGCACACACACACACACACACACACACACACACACACATATATATATTAAAATTAGATTGTTCTTAAAAAAATATTTCTTCAAACCACCTTGCATATGGGTTAAAAGGGTAAGGTTTGATTATACGTAATACCACATAATATGACTTTACAATAAAAATGATGTTGGATAAGGCAGGATTTCTGAGGGAACGGTCGGCATTTACTCAGCCATATTTTGTGCGACAGAAGTCAAGATTTTCGGGCCCACAACCATCGACGTCAAATATTGACTTTTTTGGCAAAATGGTTCTACGATAGAGCAATATGAGCGAAAACAATTATTGAATCGAGGAAGGACCTTTCAAGCAAAGCCTTCTTCAATATGCCCACTGCTGGATGTACAGAGCTTATTCTCGATAAATTACGGAACTTTCGTGCGGCGCTGCAAATCTGTTATTCATTCAGGGCGACGTAAGATTATGAAATACGAAAATGTTCCAGGACACTTTAATGGAATCACAAGTTATTACATCAGACCAGAACTACATTATAATGTTTTAATAATATTTTTAACCCCAATTTTTGTGTGAAAGGGTGCCTTGTGAGAATAAAAAATGCTCAGAATGCACCAGGGAACCTCTGAACCTTCTAATTTTCCCGACCACTGCTGCAATTGCACGCAATAAGGCGACTTGCGTAAATGAGTATGTTGTGGTTAACTACACGGTCGCCCCTTCTTTCTGGTGGTGCCATGGAAGGTCAAACAGAGGGGGTAAATGTGTAATCTGCTATCTATCAACCACATGAATCAGAAGCGTCCATGACGTGACTCATTAATTAATTACACTTTCAATATTCTGTGAACCCTCGCAGTAGAACATTCTTCCAAAATCCTTGATCCGCCTCAGTACTCTCTATATCTAACTGATACCATGCAAACAGCATCAAGTAATCAGAAGTGCCAAGTAACATTGCACAAAAAGCGGTAGATCTGCGGCAGTGAATGATGCGAGGGCGGTAGATGAACATTCGATGCCACGGCCTCACGTTGCAGTCTCAAGCGAGTGTCGAAGGAGTTCCCCTCCTGACGAAAGGATTTGTAAATTTTGGGGTATGTTTGCTTAATTCTGGCGCATTTCTTGTGCATTTTCTACGTGGAGTGGTGGTGTGTCGGTATAGCTGGATTCGAAATGAGCCAATTTAATTTTTTAACCTTGAAAAAGCTGTTTTGTGGTAGATTTTGGCTGGAAAGCGGTAGACCGATAGAGGATGTACTCATTTAAGAAAAGCGGTAGTTCTACCGCGAAAGCGGTAGACTTGGTACATCTGTAATACATCTACTTGTTTGTTCCGTTCAAATTCACGCTCGTCACATATGAGCGTAATTTTGTGGTGTAATGTACCCTCCAATCATTCATTCATTTCAAAGAACTACCCTATCGCAATCAATCTTTGTCAGGATTGTTTCCGCAAAAACATCACATCCTCCATATCACGCTACAGCCTGCATTTCACAGAGAACTAACCACATTTACCAAATTCTACGAAAACGGTTTTACATATGCAGATGACTTCAATCTCGTTACAAGCAACAAGAGAATCCATCAACGTCTCACGCACAAACGTCATGAAATAACCACTTCAATGAACTTCACGTTCAAACCGCCAAAGTGTAAGACAGCAATGACATGCAGTGGTTGGAACAAAGCCGTTACACGTGGAGACAACGTTGTATTCTCAGTAATCTAGGAAGTGTCTCAGTGATCTCACGACAGATGCTCGAGTTGTTATTGATCTACCAGGAAAATCTCTTAGAGAACTTACCATCCCAAGAGAGGTGTTAGCTACCACCGTCCGCCCTGATCTTGTCATCTGTCATCTGGACGCTAAAAAAATTAACATAATTGAACTGAATGTACCGTTTGAAACTAACGTTGTTCTATTAAAAATGAACAAGTAGATGCCACACTGATCAATGATATTTTCGATAATGGAGTGACATCATAATTAACATGTATTGAAGTAGGTGGCAGAGGCTATTTGTCAGAAGTTAACTTAAAATTACTTAGTTTATAATCATCAATGAAACAGATGAAAAACGCAACTCTAACTTTGTCTAAACATATTTTGTTAATTTTTTCCCCTATTTATTGTAAATATGAGCCACAATGGTGTGACCCAAGACTAGTTGAAATCATGCAATGATTCGCTGTTCATAAACTGTTCGTTTACACAAATTTGTTCATCATCTATAATTTACTCCAGCCTTTATTTATTATTTACCCTACCCAGCTATAGTAAATACTTTGTAATTAACACAGATATTTAGATACTTTGTCTACGCTTTATTATTTATATGTATATCTGAATAAAGTTATATGATCCACACGTTCATGAATAGTGGATCTCGGTGTTCTACAGATCTCACTTGTTTGCTGTTTACATCTAAAAACAATACGGAACTATTATAATATAATATAAGAAGACAAATAGGAATACAATTTTGGTCTACCGAGGCTTGTGTGGAGTTGTGTTAAGTTTTAGCATGGTACCATGAGAGAATCCAATACACACGCTGTGTCGTAATGTCATGTGAGCCGAACTTGTTGACTCTAGTCGTAGGGGCTGACTCGAGTCGCACTCGAGCCGCTCATTTTCACAATTTCGACATGACTAAGAATTCAGAGATGAATCGAGAATTGACTTGACTTGCAAGTGTGTAACTTGCCAACAAGTCTGGTGGCTCGAAACTTGCTCAAAACAAGACCATATTGTTGTGACAGGCCGCTTCGAATACAATGATTACAAAGTACTTAAAATGATTGGCTAATGTTGTGTCGCCTAAATGTCCCGCTAAAAATACCGCAAAAAAAACCACATCAATCATGATGATTGGTGAACCGTGGTGACATGGGACTTGACGTGGAATTCAGTAAGATGACTCGAGACTTGACTTGAATTTCATTGACTTGAGACTTGACTTTGCAGGTCAATGGCTTGAGAATTGACTTGGCTTGATTTGCCAGTTTGTGAATTGTCAACATGTCTGGTGTGTGCATGGGGACACCCACAACACAGGTCGAAACGACAGCACTGACTGTACAGACTGTGAATTGTCAACATGTCTGGTGTGTGTATGGGGGACACCCACAACACAGGTCGTGCAATGACAATACGACAACACTGACTGTACAGACTGTGTCGTAATGAAACAGAGACTCACTGCATATGCAATGCTGAAGAGACAAAAAATAAAATAGTAATAACAGGCCTATGCCGATACAGAAATTGCGCAAACAAATCGTGTATGCATACCAAATAACGCATATTGTAACTCGATTGCGTCGCGTATTACATGCTAATACTCAATTTATATTCTATCATATTTTTGGACTTGATTGACGCGTTTATCGCGGACACATCAGTGTTCTGCAAACAGTCCGTCTGTAGAATACTTGTCGTGTCCAGTACTAGCGCCAGGGATTAGTTCGAGTAGTCTCTGTTCGTACGTACGTTTAGCATAATGTTTAATCAGGCTTTTGTTTGTTATATTTTATGTCAGTTTAAATAAACTTGCCAACGCTGAGGCTAGCCGGGCGAACACATCAAGTGGTTAATACAAAGGGCTCCGCTTAACAAAATCACTTCGGGTCAGAACAATTTGATTCTTTTAAGCGGATGATTAATTTAGGCGGCTCATGTTAATGATTCCTTCCCAGCCTATAAATGTTATTCTACTCTACGGCTGATTCTATTCGTGATTCTGTTAAGCGGAATCCGTTGTAGTTATCGTCATTCCGCAGCACAAAACAAATTGTCCACTTGATGCCCGCCCACTGGAAAATTTCAAAGGTAACAAGAACACGCGCGTGTGGGGGTGTCTTGAATACATAGCTTCGTGTTTATATATCAAAGGTCACAACTGTACATCGCTAAATTAATCGTTAACACGATACTCTGGCATACAGATGACCAACACTTTAGTAACCCCGGGGCGATATACCTCACGTAGCCTGCGTGTGTGTGTATGAGTGACCCACCAGTGGGTCCAGTGACCCACCCGTGGGTCCAGCATCACGGTGTCGTTTACAAAATGGCGTCTTCGGTTATGTAATAATGCGCCGCGACTTGGGAAGGAATAGCTTGAAAACAAAGCGCCTCCTCGGCGTGAAGTTCAGCCGAAACCGGCTGAAACCGGGCTGACCTAGATACAGCGGCGAGCCGCGTTGAACTGTCAGCTCGTTCTAGCGACGCCGCAAACACAGTGAAACATCGACTTCATCCCACACTACCGAGTTCGTAATCGCTGTCCAGTCGTGTCGTACTCAGGTAAGTGTGTCGTGGACATAGACATAAATAGAACACCCGTTAGTAAAACTAATAGGGGGTTGTGAATGTTTACGAGGTGAACTCAAAACACCGATGTACGACACAATTCGAAATTGGTTTCATATGAAGCCCATAACATAAACATCGTCGGCAAGACTCGCCGTTTTCTCGATTTTTCCGCATATTTCGCAGTTTTCTCGAGGCTGCGTTGCGCCACCTGTAGGTCAAGACTGACATGAATATATTTCATATGTAGCGTGGGCCCGTGGTGTGTGCGCGTGTGTGTGTGCGCGTGTGTGTGTGTGAGTGTGTGTGCCCGTGTGCGCGCGTGCGTGCGTGCGTGCGTGCGTGCGTGTGTGTGTGTGTGTGTGCGTGTGTGCCCGTGTGTGCATGCATGCGTGCGTGCGTGCGTGCGTGCGTGCGTGCGTGCGTGCGTGCGTGTGTGTGTGTGTGTGTGTGTGTGTGTGTGTGTGTGTGTGTGTGTGTGTGTGTGTGTGTGTGCGCGCGCGCGTGACCGTGCGAGTGCGCGTGACCGTGCGAGTGCGCGTGCGCGCGCGTGCGTGTGTGTGTGTTGGTGATGGGGAAAGTGTAGAAGTGTACATCAATGATTTCAGATCATTCTTTCTTTGTTGTGAAATGTCACCGACATAACAATGCATTCGCTTGCAAGGCCTTACGCCAGTACAAGTTCAGGTTGCAGGTTACAATACTGTCCACCCTTAAAGCACCGCACAAGTTGTCCATCACATGCCATAACAACCATGGTCATGTTTACCGAGGCCCGCCAAACAAAACACGTATGACCCAGGGTCGTTATTCGTGGCTTCTCTTACAAAGACGACATGCCGGCATGACTCATGTTGTCCCCAGCTCAAAATAGACGAAAGGCTATTCTGACTTTTCCAGCAACGTACCAATAATTTCAAATTAATAGAATTAGGCTCAAAGCAATTGTTTTATCTAATCACGCTTTTCAATTCCTGTACTCTTGGTAGCGTTCGAACCAATATGCGCATTAAATAAAATTACGGCTATTAATTAATTATCTGTATTCTCACTTAATACTAGACCAGCAGTCCGAAGGGTTGTTGGTTACACACAAAAATATATACGTATGAATATTATCGGTGTAATTTGGAATTATGGCGGCACATGGAGAGTAATCTTTGCCTTAACCCTTAAAGCACCACATCAGAAAACATAACATTTTATGATGAATAAGATATGCTAGTTAGACATTTTTTATTTGTTAAGAAAAGGTATTTTCATTGTTTTGAGTGGAAGTGGTGGTTGATTCAGTGGGAAACTGACAGTTGATTGCATTGATAGGTGGACGGAGTAAGCACGTTGAATGATCCGTTTGTTTCCTTTTCAGTTGGGATGATGTTGAGGTTATGCACGCATACGTCCCGGATTGTTGTCGGCGCTGGCTGGGAGAGAACGTCCTGGCTAGCGATCAAGAAGCTGACGCTCTCTGGTGAAGGCAGAAGGCACACGAGTCACACGACAGGTGGCGTTCCAGACGAGTCAGTATTTCCCGCTTCTCTTGTAACACTTGTGTTATTTTGGCGAAGACTGTAGAAGATTTTCTGACGACTGGCAAAATAGTATGAAGGCGTTAGGTGTTTACCTTTATGAAAATATACCATGGTAAATGCCATAGTATACCATGGTGTTTATGAAACAGGTAAACCATGGTAAATCACGGAAAAACATGGTAAAATACCACGATATACCATGGAAACCACGGTAATCCATGGTGTTTTGAAACCATGTTAAAATACCATGGTGTTTTGAAACAGGTGAACCATGGTATACCACAGTTTACCATGTAATGTCTTGGTTTACCATAATTATAATACCAGGTAATACAACGAAATACCATGGTATACAATGGTATATTTTCATAAGGGTATTGACACTGTACACTAGGAAATGTTGGTCATACTGGTTTGGATCTTATTACTACCTGTCTACCAACTGGTGTCCGATATACAACTAATCAATTCACGTATCACACTCTGGCATTTCAATCAATGCATTTCCTTCCTTGGCTATATGAGTGCTGACATTCCTCACATTGATTCAAGTTCGAGAATGTAATGTCAGTGTGAAACGTGATTTCATCACTGTCGTCTTTAGAATAGTAACGTTGTGTAAAACCACAAGGCTTATTTCTAAACTGTTATTGTTAATTGTGCAGTGAAAATAATCTATCACTGGTTCACTTAGCATTGGGATTCATCACTCCTGCTTGTATCGTGCCCAGGATTAACAACAACAAATGTGTCGTACCAAGTTGACCGTTATTGTTTGTTCAGGAAGCACACAACCGACGACGGGGCAGGATTACCCACAACGGCGGATGTCGTCATTATTGGAGGAGGGGTCATAGGTTGCAGCACGCTGTATTACCTAGCCAAAATGGGCGTTACCAATACTGTGTTGCTGGAGAAAGCGCAACTGACTGCTGGCACCACCTGGCACACCGCAGGTGAACTATACACTTTGAAATTGTTGCTAAGCATCATGGTCGCCGTCGTGAATCACTTACATTGTATAAATTGTACTGAATATGATTGCCATCCAAAGCACCACATGCAGACGGCAAGTGGACAAGGCAGCCGTTGGCTTATAGAGTGTCCAAACAAATCTATGTACAGTGTATCTAATCCAAGTATGGTCCGCCATTGCCAGATATATGTCAGTTATGTTTGTAAACATATACTGTTATTAGTTATACAGTTAGTAAATAACTTGTTCCAATCATTTATTGTCCTCTGTGAGAGTTAACACTTTCTTAAACTCAATCTGCTTTGTTATTTTACTAACCATACTGCGTGCCTTCAAATTCTTCTACCTTCCTTAAGCTTGAAAACATATGTCTATCAATGTTCTCATAAATTGTCATAAGTGAATACTTGAATTTAACCGTCAGTTGTATATATATATATATATATATATACCCATTCTCGCATGGACAATACATTAACGGAACAAACTATATACAGATTGTTCAGCGTGAATATGTTTAAAAACGAAATTGACAAATATCTCAGAAGGGCGGGTTACACATAAATGAAAAATTGACTCACGATAAGCCATTAGCCTCATTGTCCACTTGCCATATGGGTCTTTTGCCTTGGATATCAATCTTGTTCAATCGTCTGTTGTCCGTGTCCTGTAGGTCTGGTGTGGAGCCTCCGTCCGAGCGACACGGAGGTCGTGCTGCTGCGACGGAGCATCGAGCTGATGGAGGGCCTAGAGACGGAGACTGGCATTCATCCCGGCTGGATCAACAACGGCGGGCTGTTCATCGCGTCGACGAAAGAACGACTCGACGAATACAAACGACTCATGACGGTGCCGACTCGCTTCATTCTCGTTCATTCATGAGTGTCTTCACACGCTGTGATTATATTGGCAGACTGCCTTAGCATCTTCGTGGAAGCTGCTGCTGTGGTATATTGTTTTGGTGGGTTAGAGATAGAAGAACACCATTGTGTGAGTCAACGACAGGTTACATATACGCTGCGTGGGATACTTAATTGTCCCTGGCGAGTTGAATGAAAAAATGCAGTTTGAAGTTAATGCTATATTTACGATATTTATGCCAAGTGTTATCGTTATTTATATAATTCAAACATCACATCCACAGTGAGTATACTCCAAGCTTTCGCTAGTTAGTCTTAACTTGACATTGTACATTTGCTGGCGTGTAGCTCGGGCGTGCGTTCGACACGGAGTCGCACGTGCTGGGCCCGGAGGAGACGAAGCAGCTGTACCCGCTCATGAACGTAACGGACGTCTACGGCACTCTGTACAGTCCGTCCGACGGCACCATCGACCCCGCCGGCTACTGCTCGGCCCTCGCACGCGCCGCCACCAACCAGGGCGCCAAGGTATGGACGAATGTGATGTGTGTGATTTACCAACAAAAACTTCCTCGTCGTCATTGTTTTTATTACAATGAAAGCAAAAGCAACTTTATCATCATCATTAAAAGTATCATAGTGGTAATCAACATCATCCTCATCATCATCATCCTTATCCTAATCATCATCATCCTCACAGTTGTCATCATCTAATATCATCATTATCATCGGTATCATCGGAAGTGAGCAGGTCTGCCGGGGGTGAAGTGTAAAGTCGAGTTGGTGTGGGAGTGAGCAAGTCTGCCGGGGGTGAAGTGTAAAGTCGAGTTGGTGTGGAAGTGAACAGGTCTGCCGGGGGTGAAGTGTAAAGTCGAGTAGGTGTGGAAGTGAACAGGTCTGCCGGGGGTGAAGTGTAAAGTCGAGTTGGTGTGGAAGTGAACAGGTCTGCCGGGGGTGAAGTGTAAAGTCGAGTTGGTGTGGAAGTGAACAGGTCTGCCGGGGGTGAAGTGTAAAGTCGAGTTGGTGTGGGAGTGAGCAAGTCTGCCGGGGGTGAAGTGTAAAGTCGAGTTGGTGTGGAAGTGAACAGGTATGCCGGGGGTGAAGTGTAAAGTCGAGTTGGTGTGGGAGTGAGCAAGTCTGCCGGGGGTGAAGTGTAAAGTCGAGTTGGTGTGGAAGTGAACAGGTCTGCCGGGGGTGAAGTGTAAAGTCGAGTAGGTGTAGAAGTGAACAGGTCTGCCGAGGGTGAAGTGTAAAGTCGAGTTGTTGTGGAAGTGAACAGGTCTGCCGGGGGTGAAGTGTAAAGTCGAGTTGGTGTGGAAGTGAACAGGTCTGCCGGGGGTGAAGTGTAAAGTCGAGTTGGTGTGGGAATGAACAGGTCTGCCGGGGGTGAAGTGTAAAGTCGAGTAGGTGTGGAAGTGAACAGGTCTGCCGGGGGTGAAGTGTAAAGTCGAGTTGAGCGGTCGTAAGAATACCGCACTACGTAAGAACATACTTTTGCCATTTTTACAATTCCAATAACGTCACATTCTTGCAAAACGCAGATACTTCCGATGAATGTCCTCGAACGACTTCGTCATCACTCACGAAAAAGTCGTCATTTTCTACCAACTTTGGTACAACCATTATTTTGTGTGTATGGATTTTTTATGAACATTTTTACTGCTGGTGCGTCATATTCCATAGTGTACACTAAAACCCATCTTCCAAGCAGCGAATGACAAAGAAGAAGAAAGTTAGCTGTACCATGTTGTCAGTGAGCTCGGGTCCGCTGCTGCAGGTGGTGTCGCCTTGCAGTGTGACTGGCACCCGGGTGGAGACGGACGACTACGGCACTCGTCGCGTGACCGCTGTCGACACGGACAGGGGAACTATTCGCACCAACGTTGTAGTCAACTGTACAGGTTTGGACTCCATGTAATGCATTATATATTAATTAGACTAATATAGTGTCAGTGCATGACAACAATGATAAACAAAAACACAACAATACTGGTGTAATTTTCACTCTGACGCCTGTATTTCTTGAATGAATTTTTTTTAATTAATAGTAAATTAAAATCTGAAATAAAGCTTAATTTTCATGTTAAGTTATTGTGCCTAACAAATCTACTGTTTGAACATTTAGACTGCAAAGTAGGTCAATAAATAATTATCTTAACTGTATTTATATTATGCGTGCATGGGCACGTGGTTAATTTGCATATAAACACGCGCACCCCGATGATTGTTATAAACCCATAAAACATTGCACACACACACGCACGCACGTTTGTACGTACACAGTGTTAATGTGTTCATATGTTTAATTTCTTTCCAATTGGTTTACTAAATACCAGTAGTAAAGTCGTGCATTCAATTTGCCCTTGTATTCGAGCTATGCGATGTGTGTTCGACCCAGGTGTGTGGGCCCGGGACATCGGCAGGACGGCGGGCGTCAAGGTACCGCTGGTGGCAATGAAACATGCCTACGTCGTGACGGAGAAGATTGACGGCATCCAACGCATGCCAAATGTGCGAGACCACGACGCGTCCGTCTACCTGAAGCTACAGGGAGACGCGCTGGGTGTGGGCGGCTATGAGCTGAACCCTGTCTTCTGGGAGAAGGTAGCTACACCATTCACTTGTGGTAGTCTTTTTGTAATCACGGATGCGTCTTGTGTTCCGCTGCTCTCATGTCCTTATATGTTTGATTGTATTCGATCTACTAAAAGGGAGTTTACATTGATTTTTATTTGATGAGTTATTTGTTATGTCAATAATTGCCATAACACGAAATTTTTATGTCGTAAAATTGGCTTATTTTATTTTGTTGCCAAATCGGGTATTTAAAAAAATATACGATAGTAACATGTGTTGTATGTATATTTATTAACGAACCGAGATGTTATAAATACTAATACATTTAGCAATGTCACGTAAACTGTCTACGATCGAACTGAAAAAGAAATATGACGTCGACCGATAAGCGGGGAAGACCGGTGATATATGTCATGTTTTTTTCGAATTAATGTTTTATACAATTTCGTACGGTAAATATACTAGAGCGATAAAGGTTAAAAGGCGACTCTGTATGCTGCGACTGTGAACATTTGGTACAATTTCATCGAAACCTCGTCCTTCCACAGGGGCGAGTGTGACATTGTAATGACCGACTTTTCCAGGTAGAAGACGAATTCGCCTTTTCTCTCTTCGACCTGGACTGGGATGTGTTTAGCAGCAACATAGAAGGCGCCATCAACCGTGTGCCAGTCATTGAGACGACGGGAATAAAGTCCACGGTCTGCGGCCCAGGTGAGCACGCGATAATTCTCCTCCAGCACACGACGCACATGTGGATATAACTACGATTCACGTGACGTTTTGGTAGGCTGAACGGTGGTGTAAGCTTGCGTTAGCACATCTGTGGAGAAGGTTTAAATGTTTCGGTCACCACTGTTTGGCAGTACGGCTAATCTTCAATGTAATTTGTTAAACGCCCCTCCTATGGTACAACTTACTGTAAGAACGAGAAACAGTTTGAAAATAGAGTCTTATTTGCTGGTACCAACAGTGGCGTATTTAGAGGACATTGGGCTATGTTCCTTTGGCTTAATATGTTTGATTGTTTTCCGATTGTTCCGTTGCATCACTACATGGTAGCATGGTCCACAAATGGGTGATTAAACTTGTCCCCTTTGCCCTCATCCTTTGCCTTCATCCTTTGCCCTCATCCTTTGCAACATCCTAGACAGGGGCCTACGCCACTGGGTACCAATGTCAGTACGTAACATCACTAACAAAACAAAACGACCGCAAAAAAGCAAAACGACACTACTTTAACACAATTTGTAGTACAACTCGAAAATCTAATATATGTTGATCCCGGTTAATATGGTGTGTTTGAAGGTAATCTTGCTATCGAAACTAAATAAAATATATAATATAATTTTATCATTGCCCTAGAATCGTTCACGCCCGACCACAAGCCACTGATGGGTGAGACCCCAGAGGTGCGGGGTTACTACCTCGGGTGTGGGTTCAACAGCTCGGGCATGATGCTGAGTAAGTAACAGTGCTCCAGTCACGCCACCTGGCGGATAGACACACCAGGTACAACCACGCCATCTCGCGTACAGCGACACCAGGATCCGTTTTCGCTAGCATTCTTATGAACTCATAATTACGATTTCGCTCTTAAGATTTCGCTCTTTTGCTTATTATCTTATTATCGAAATAGAAAAGAACGTTTCACAGATATTTCATAACAACAAATCGCTTTTTATTAATGCCGAGAATAAGCCGCTCAATAAACAAGACATATCCATTATAAACAGTTTAACTGTTCAGTTTTGAGCAGATACATTGCTTTTCACGATAAATTAAGTCTTCAAAATGTGAGCTTTGAATAATTTAAAAATGGCTGTCGTTTACATCATGAACCATGCAATACAGAGTACGCTGTTTGATTGAAATTGTTGATTTTTGTATTGAACATGAAGGAAATTAAAATTACCCGGCTATAAATTTATCTGCGGGATACGTTATTATGTTTTTGTTAAATATTTAATTTCGGAATTTGCGCGCAGTTAATTGTGGAAATTACATGGAAATGTCAAACATACGATGATACGAACGTCCTATTTCCATCTCAGAAAGTAACACGTAGAACTGACCGCAAGTAACATATGCATAATTAGCGCCCAGTTACTTAAACTGATGTAGGAAAACAATATACGTTCTGAGTGTACGTCTACCTGCGCCACCTGTCGCAGTAATATAACCATCACATTCGCCAGGTGGCGGCTGTGGCGAGCAGCTGGCGAAGTGGATCGTGGACGGCCGGCCAGAGCTCGACATGTACAGCTACGATGTCAGGTGGGGTGTATCGCTTAGTCAATCGATTACTCATTGGTCATCAGTCGCATGCACGCACGCACGCACGCACGCACGCACGCACGCACGCACGCACGCACGCACGCACGCACGCACGCATGCACATATAACACGGCACGCAGGCCGGAACGCAAGTACTCACAGCTCAAAGTTTAATTACTGAGGAGTATGACGGACCTGTGTGAAACAAAATCGTTAAATATTAAATTAACTATACTTCACATCAGGTGAGAATAAATTGTCAGTAGCTTCAGTATTGTTTTGTTATTGATGCAGGTATTCATACAGGCAATTGCAGTAACATTTATAATTGAGCATCGCTGGAGGCACTGATCATCAACTCCTGGATTTTGTTATCCATACATATTATTTGTATTTTGTTAACTATACCAACCGGTTATATCAAAGAGAGCTATACAAATGGGCGTTGATTTTTCATCAAGTAACGTTCATTTCGCCGATCTTCAACGAGTTGCAACCTAATATGCATTGTGTTCAAATATTGACAGATATTTCCTACAAACGCAGTTCGAACAGTCAAAGCATGCTACATTTGTCAAAAATAACTTGCCCGCAGAAATATTAACAATGTATGTCATGGTTGGCATGGCAACTGAAACAAATCTCAATCCTATATTGATTTGGGGATCCACCAATGGTGACAAGTTCACAACTAGTTCCCAAACAACATTTGTCAACACTGTTATGTTCATAAGGCTCAGGTTGTGGCAGTGTAAATATATCTTTTGAAAGATCCTATTCCTATATGGTTTTCAACAGACGGTTCCCGACGACCATGACCGACAATTCAAGATGGCTGCGGGAGCGTAGTCATGAGGCGTACTCCAAGAACTACTCCATCCTCTACCCGCACGACGAACCCCTCGCTGGCAGGAACATGAGACGAGACGCTCTTCATCAGGTGTGGATGGCGGGCATTCAGTTAGTGCAATGGTATTTAACCTTTTTAAACAATTACGGGAGAAAAACTACATTTTATTTTATTCTCAACTTTTCCCAATATAATTATTCCGATCCATTGGTTTTAATACTATAAAAGCAAAAAAGAATACGAATTATTATTGGTGTCACTCGCTTCATCAGTTTTGAGATTCGAGTCTTGTCACAACTGCCCGCTACCCTCAGAATCACCCCATGTGGTAATTACGTGTGTTGCTCTGTGTAAGGTGGATGTTAGAGTTGGTTAATTTTTTGTGTGAATTTCTAGCCTATGTTTTCCTTTATCTTGTGGACATTCGTTCCAACTTGTTGAGATAGTGCAACACATGACTTGGAAAACTACAAAATAGTTTAAACATTCAATGGTTTTTCAGGAATTTAAAATCAATTTCACATTTATGAATGTGACACGTCATTTACGATCTGAATACAAACGTTAAGTTATGTAACAATACAAAAAAATTGTAGACATTTGGGAAAATCTTACCGTTTTCCTTTAGCAGTTGCTGGAAAAAAAATTACAATCTTGAGTTTTAAAAAAATATTGCGTAACTGACGTGGCATTTATAGCGTAACTGACGAGGCACTCAGTGGAACTGACGTGATAATTGGCTGAAAAGATCATACTGCATAAACATTTCTCTGAATATTTTGCCAAAAAAACAATAAAGTTTGATAATGGCAGCTCAGTGTAACCAAGCAGGGACAACAGTATTCACATCAGTCATAGTGGTTCAACTAGTAAACCAGTTTCCCGCCATTATTATCAGCGACGAGCTTCGTCACGAAAAGTTTGCGTTGACAGCCTTCAACCGGGCTGTTCTTGATCACGTTCTATCATCTGGCATTGGCGTTCATAAAATGAGTTTCTTTTCTGATGATACAGGAGGATAGCTTAACAAAGACCATACAAAATCTTCTGAAGCTCGAAGTACTGCAATATATATGTGCGGAAAACATATTGGAGTTTCTGCGCCACTGTCTACGGCAAAGAACCCGTTGGTGGAGTTAGTGGAACTGTGAAGCGTGCTGGCTAGCAGAGTTTTGTAGCATAAGGCATTGATCAATAGAGGCTACCCGGACTAGCTAGTGGCGCCTCTGGTGCATAATAAAGGCTACTCGGACTAGCTAGTGGAGCCTCTGGTGCATAATAAAACACTAACATAAACGTGAAATCGCGTGAAATTTTCGTACACCACGTAATTCGCGCGAATATTTTGCTGTGCAATGAAACAATCACGTATCTACGCAAACGCATGGTCAATCGCATTCGAAGTTAATCAAACATCAGATAAGCCGTTTTGCGTTCCGATGTTAGCGTTGTGATTTATGTTTAATATCAGTAAGTGTTATTGGTGGTGCGCTGTACTCTTTGCTGAAACTAATGTTTCCGACTCTCTAATATGAAGTACACATTGCAATTATCAATTGTGTCGCACTTGCTATCGAAACATGTGGATGACAAATATTTCGGTTGTATCGACAATGTCTCACACCTGACCTTGAACTCTGACCTCTGGCAGATATTGACGGACGCCGGATGCATCTTCGAGGAGCGACACGGGTGGGAAAGACCCGGCTGGTTCAGTCCGGACGGTCCGGCCGCCGTCAGTATTCGTGGTATTTGTAGTCCTTAGAGGATAATAAACACATAAAGCGATAAACAAAGAAAAAGTTAGTGCGAAGGGAAACAATTATTTTATATATTTTTATTGATATGTATTGCATCTAGTCTTCTCAAACAGTTAATTCTTATTAGGGCATCTTACGATATTTGTCATCACATGTATTTTTTAATTATAATGGAGCACTTTCACAAGTCTTGTTACTCCCAACATTTTTTTTATTTTTCTATAAGTATGTAAACAACAACTTGCCAGAGTATTTCCAGCCCATGTCCTTTATCTATCATTCTGAAATTCATAGCCACCATACAGGGCACAGAAACAATTTTGTAATTTCAAGAACTAACTATGAATATATAAAGCGATGCATTCAAATAAATTTAGTATATATCCTAAATGACACTCCGAATATAATTAAAGATAAATGTCGCACACACAGTCTGCATGGGTTCTTCATTTATGCAAAACAAAACTATTTAGACAAATAAGAAACATGTTGCCATATTCTAAATTGTTATGTATGCAAATTGCAAAACCAAGATTAAACTTTTCCAAAAGCGTGACCCTCCAAAAAGCATAAAAAATCATGAAACTACATCAAAAATACCTAGCATTATGTTTTTCAATGTTATGCTATTTGTATGATTTGTTTAGTATACATGTATGTATAGGCGTATTTGTTCACTTGACAAGTGTTACATAGCTGCTGCGCCACGTCTGTATTATCATTATATTATCCTTTTTTCTTACATTCTGTTTTGGCAGGCGAGCTAATTAGCTAAATTTTAATTTGTTCTACATTAAACGTAAGGTGGCTCTCACGCTAGCGACATATGCTATGTCTTAGTGAGAGTCTCCATTGACTATATTCTTATATCATATATCATATATGTGTATGTATGGATTTTGTTTTGTTTGATATTAGTCAAAAATAAAATTATTCCTCTATAGGAAGTAAGTTCAACGAAGTAATGTAAATAATGTAAATAACGTACAACTAGTCAACCTTTCTGTGAGCTATATTTAATGTGTATTATTTAAATGAACTGGTACAGAGAGATGGACAGTGTATCCAGCGTGTTTGTTAACAGCCTGAAGACTACGACTATTACGGCCAGTATGGTCATCTACCAAACAAGATGAACGGATACATTGAACACTTGAAGATGGACTATACGTTTGACTTTCCGCCACACCATCACATCGTATGTATATCTTTTAGATATGTTTAGGTTTGCTGGTGGTATCTGACACGCGTCCAATATACGTATTGTGCTGTATCGTGTATATATTGGACACTTTTTGTTTAGCACCGCAGCGTAGCTGGTTAGGAAAGATCCTAGGACGTGGCATTGTTCGTTTCATTAAACTACTGCACGCAAAGATCAGCAGCGCAGTTCTTGTCAATGGTACAAAAGGGAAGTGGTTCGACAGCACAGTCGGAGTCCCGCAAAGTTGTACTTTTTAAAGTACTGCAAATATTTGCAATACAGTATTGCATTTTCCAAGAGGTATTGCAAATACTTTTGCAATTCTTTTCCCCTCTATGATAGATAATATAATTGCGATATTTAACAATTAAAGCCTTGTTGTCGTCAATGCAAGTCACCTCCGACTTTGTCACTTTTTCATTTGTTCTTCTTTGGTCTGTTTTGCCCATTGTAATCACACTTGATAGTAAGAGATTGTGTTAAGAAATGAAAACTGTGTTCCAGATTGGCAAGGAATGCCTAGCGTGTAGGGAGAGGGCAGCTGTTTTCAACATGTCGTATTTCGGGAAGTATTATCTGGTGGGACCTGACGCTCCCAAAGCAGCCGACTGGATCTTCTCTAACGACATGAGGAAGGGCTCTGGTATGTTCATGAAAAACGCCAGCTAGCAAAATTTTCAAGGCAAGATAATGCGAACATGATAAAAATATGTGTGTGTGTGTGTGTGTGTGTGTGTGTGTGCGTGTGTGCGTGTGCGTGTGCGTGTGCGTGTGCGTGTGCGTGTGCGTGTGCGTGTGCGTGTGCGTGTGCGTGTGCGTGTGCGTGTGCGTGTGCGTGTGCGTGTGCGTGTGCGTATGTACTCTTGTCGATGAATGAAGTGATTACCGTTGCTTGCAAACCACCTTGAAGAAACGTTTCAAAACGTAGCGGAATTTTCGTTATAAACTCTATTTCTCATTATAGGTACGCCACATTATACCACTTTGGTCTCAAAGGATAAGTTACCTACAGGGTTTCTTGTGGGGGAAGGTAAGGTTATCGAATTAGTGTGACTGTTGAATAAAAGGATAGATTAAGCCCCGATGCAACCAAACATATTCGAATGTGCCACGAGCAGTGTTCTGTTTCCTGTTGCAGGTAGCACCGTCTACAGCTGCATGTTGAACAGACGCGGCGGCGTGGAGGCCGACCTGACTGTCAGTGTCCTGTCTCCGGGCGACGACACCGGCCCGCACGACCCGCACTTCCAAGGTTACACCGGGCTAAAGGCCGGTTTATACGAGCGATTGTTGTCCGATTTGTCGGCCGACACGGTGTCGCGCTGCAAAAATTGGTCGTGTAAACATCCTCGCGAGACCCATTAGTGAGGCCAATTTGTGGCTACGATTATGTTGGAGCTGGGTCCAACGCAATGTTGCAGCAGTGGCGACCGGCAGCTGGTGCCCCGTCGTGACCTTTCATCAAAGCTCAAGTCAGGTTTAGCGCGAGTCCATACGTTGAACTCGCACACATAATTTAGTCGCGCATTGTCATGCGGCACGATGTCGCCCGACTAACTGGGGCATACATCGCTCGTGTAGACCTGCCTTAAGTCTACAAGCAGCTTTTTTCGCGGCGTACACTGGGTAGGAAGAAGATAGGTCGTGGTCGATGTTGGTTTCAAGGAACGTGTCGATAGCTGCGTGGCGTCTGATGCAGTTGTACTCCACTTACTGTAAATGCGAATGTGATAGTGTTATTAATAACACTGGGGTGTCGGTGGCTGTATGAACTAATATATAGGAGAGGCGCAGTAGTTTAGTGGTTAGCACATCCGCTTTACATGCCAGAGTTCTGAGTTCTAGACCCGGACCGGGCATCTGTATGTTTGGTGTAAAAATATGGCTCTCAACATTGGAGACTGCGTATCTCTCGGATGATCACGTTAATGTCGGTCCCGTCTCATTTAATTGGGAACGTAAAAGAACCATTGAGGACGACCTGGCAGTGACCACTCTCAATGCCAGCACATAAAGGTCGGCTTGGTGATGTTGTTCTGAGAAAGGCTGGCTAGTTGAATGAGACCTCGAAACACCATAGAATTGTAGTGACCACAACCTACAGACTAGTCAGTTAATAGAACGTCGCCGAGTGCTGGAAACAACTAGAACTAGAGCTATATCCAGGTTATTTTTAAAGGCAAATTGCCCGTGTGAAAACCGTCCATGCCCGTATGAAATTCAAAAGTAAATAAAAAAATATTGTGCAGCGTATATATGCGCGGTAGTGCGTCTGATAAAAGTATAAACATGTGTGCCCTTGGCCGTGTGAAATGTTGCACTGCCCGTGTCAGCTGAACCTTAAAAAACCTGGCTGTTTTACTAGTGTTGTTCCAGTTCTTCGTTGGTTCCTGCTCTGCTGATGCTTGTAGCAATACTGTTGTTGTTGTTGTTGTTGTTGTTGTTGTTGTTGTTGTTGCCTGTGTTATTGGTGCTTCGTCTCCTACTAGCCAGAAGACAAAGAAGACCGTCGTTTTCGTAAAGCTGTTGCTGCCGCCGCTGCCGCTGTAGTTGCGATTACTACAGCGGCTTATTCTACTACCACTATCTTTACCACTAGTATTATTATTTCCATTACCACTGCTACCTACTGCTACTACCATTGCCACTAACACTGCTATTGTATTCTACTACGGACGACGACGGGTGTTACTGCTTCTACTAGTAACTAGACTCACCAACAGCATGAAAACAACACTACGGACTACATCGATGTGTTTGTTGCAGGTCGTGGGTTCTACGTAGCGGCGGGCGGTGGTCTGGCGCAGCACGCTCTCGGTCACATGCAGGACATCCTCGCGGACAACCGCTTCAACTGCGAGATCATCGACGTGTCCGAGGACATGGCCATGCTAAGTGTACAAGGCCCACGCAGGTAACGGTCACATGTCACGACCACGGTGGTCAACCTTGGTCAACCTATTACATATATTTTAAATATTGTACTTATATATAATATATATATTTATATATATATATATATATATATATATATATATATATATATATATATATATATATATATATATATATATATATATATATATATATATATATATATATGCGTGTGTGTGCGTGCGTGCGTGCGTGCGCGTGTGTATATTAATATTTACTTATATTAACGAATGCCAACTTCGATGGCTATAGGCATCTCCTAAGTGTATCTTCTGTTGTTTCATTCAGTCGGGAGATTCTGCAGAGTTTGACCAGTTCCGACCTAAGCGACTCTGCATTTCTCTTTTCCACACACAAGGTAACGTTTTCCATTTGTCACGTTGTAATGTTGTTCATTGGTTGAACGTAGTTTAATTAATTATGCTATTAACAAATCCAAAGGAAAACAAGACTAGGAACACTGAACTCAGTGCACTGATTACGCATGCATGTTCGTGTGCGCGTTGATGAATTCGTAATTTTGAGCATTTACATGGTGTTTAGTTTGTTGTAACACATTTACTTTTCGCATAGCACAATAAGCCCCTCTTGTGTAAATGAGTCACGAGATTATCCCTAACAAAATGTTACCCAGTTGTGTTGACAATAAAACAACATAACGAACTTGGGACAGCCTCAATTTGGTTCAGCCAAATACAGTGGAACCACGTTAATCCGGAAACGTTCGTCCCCAGTGATCATGTCATTAATGAGTGTTTTCTCGGATAGATGAATCATGCACACAACGATAAGTATTAGCGTTTGGAGATTCCGTCCCCGCGAAATTATATCCTAATGGTGAGGTTTCCGGATTATCGGCGTCCGGCTAAATGAGGTACTACTGTAGACAGATAATCAATAGTGAACCGTAGAATGGCGAGCACTGTCCTCACAAGCTGACACCCATTCCTTGGCAGGTGATCCAGATTGCCGGTCACTCGGCGAGAGCCATGCGTCTCTCCTTCGTTGGGGAGCTGGGCTGGGAACTGCACGTCCCTAACTCTGTCGCCGTCGATGTATATGAGGCTGTTATGAAGGCCGGAGCTCCACACGACATCGCTAATGCTGGCTACAGGGCCATCGATTCACTCAGCATTGAAAAAGGTTACATTTCCAGGGGTGGCGTTAAATGTACTGTCGTACGTTAAATGTAACATGGGAGCACGACACCGGAAGTGGGCAGCCCAGTGATTTTGTACTGGAGTTTGTTCACTTACTGTAGACATGGAAAATAAAACGCTGAGAGGCATTGTCGGGTTTGTGTGGGTGATAAATGCAGTTAATGCAACTAATTGGACAATGGTTCCAGTTGTTCAACAATATAAACAATTCATATCACTTACACTTCTAAATTTTTTTAGGCAACGATGTGTGCACGTTATCTTCAAACGTTCACTGTCGTACTCCCACCAATGACAGAGTCTTTAGTACCGCCAATAGAATGTGTATGGGGTAAGTTTAATAGTTTAGAAAAAATACCCGATGCCGACATGACTGGGAACAAAACAAAACTGTTACAGCAACGGCACGTTTAATGACGATTGCCTAGAGATTAACATAGCTATGTTTCGACTGAACGCAGTAACCGCGTTTAAAGAACACATCGAACGATATATGTATTCCTGTTGTAGCAAGCAAAACGCACGTCGGGCAGTGCTAGTATGCTAGACTGTCTGTTTGTATCATTGTGAACAAATACGTCGTGTTTCGGCAGGCTACCGCCACTGGCACGCCGACGTGAGGTCTGACGACTCTCCCCTCGAGAGCGGCCTGGCTTTCACCTGTAAGCTCAAGTCTGACGTCCGCTTTCTCGGCAGAGACGCTCTGGAGCAACAGAAGACAGAAGGTGTTCGCAAGCGGATTGCTTGCTTTACAGTGGATGAGTAAGTTACTGTGTGCATGTGCCCGTGTGGATGCGTGCACACGCGGTACTGCCGTTGAAACGGACAAAAGGAATTTTTTAACACAAATAATCCGTCATTAGGCCTATAGCAAAACGTTGTGTCATCAAAAAAGGCGTACAACTGAAATTCCCATTTTACTTACGCAGCTCAGATGTGGTAAATACGATATGATAAAATTAATAATGGCAAAATATGGACAGAAACAAGATTTTAAATATATATTAAAATGTACCTTACCTTACTGAAATGGCGGATGAATATCCTAAATGATATGAAATGCAGTACTTCTCGAAAGTGCACCAACTGTCTATTTTAAGTAGCCTTGCATGACTGCATCATAACCTATTACTTTTCGAAAAGCTGTTCCCCTTCACTAGAGTAGTAATACACCTTGGGAATACACCCTGGGAATATACACACTGGGAATATATGTCCGTAAGTACTCCATTTATGTCGGGAACGCAAGTCATAGAACCGTATTTAGACTTATGCTCAATCACATGGAACGTCGCTTTTTGACATTATTTTGCAAGCCTACTTCAAATAATTGCCATGCAACCGCCAGTGGTGTCTGTACGTTCTCGGATGATCTCATTAAAATATTGTTTTTTCACCCAGACACGTACCACTCCACGGCTTGGAAGCAATCAGGCGTGACGGAAAGATCGCCGGGTTCATCCGGCGGGCTGATTACGCGCATGCGCTTGGTAAAAGCATTGCGTATGGATACGTTGTTCACCATGACGGTGAAGTGGTGACGATGGACTACTTGAGATCCGGGATGTATCAGCTGGAACACATGGGCGCGTTGTTGCAGGCGACACTACACACGAAGTCACCGTTTGACCCAAGCAACAAACGCGTGAAAGGAGTTTATGAGTAGACCACAGGTTAATCTGTGAAAGGACCTTATTGAATTAGTTACCCTCGAATAGTGATCTCGGACTTGGTGATCTCGGCCTGTTTTGGTGATTTCGGCCAATGACCTCGACCTAGTCAGTAGTGATGGCCTGTTCAGCCTGTAATGGTTATAGTGATCCCGGCCTCGTATTTCGATACAGAAATAAGAGTGTTTATGCCACTGAAATAATTAGTTGCATTATATATAGGGGAAGTAGGGGCATAGCGGGATAGTTAAGGATATTTGACCAATTGAATACTACAGGAATGCGCAATGAAAGGCAATATGTATATATTAAGATAAGGTGATGATATGGTTATAAAATGGTGATATAACATTTGTCTAATTGTTTTTACTTGTTTAGATATTCAGCACATTTAAAAAAATAAACATTGTCCCAATTTGCCCCGGGTTTGGGGGGAAATGGGACAGGTATCTCGTTTTACCCCTTTCGTTAATATTTTTTACATGAAGTGAAGTGTTCACTACAGTCAGGAAAAACACGGAAATACGGTATCCCATTCTGCCCCGTTGGAACTTGTTACAGATTCGTCTGGGTTTTTTCAGTATCGCTCAAAACTAATAAGAAATTATTGATTCCATATCAAGCTGTGATGCAATATTTCCTATCATAAGCACTGCATTCTTAAAGGTTACGAGTTACTGTAGGAACTCTCTGCAAAAGCAATTGACCACAGTAGATCGTAAAACCAGAAAAAAATACTTTGCTCGGAGAACGATTCCTCTGGCAGAAACGCCACGTGTCACCGTGAATATGTTCCCATGGAAAGTTTACATAGTTAATATTATTTAAAGGTGGCAACACAATTTATGAGAAAATAGAAAATCCTATATTACCTCAGTACCCCATTATGCCCCTACTTCCCCTATATTGCTATGTACCTATGATTGGTGTATAATTCACGCAATATATCTAACTTTCTGCACAAGTTATAGTTTATATTTCTAAACCGGCTCACACACGGTACAATTGACTCGGATGAAACCACCAGAATGCATCGAAAACGATCAAATCGTAGCGTTTGTCATCCCATACGATTCTCTCGGATACGAGTCACTGGTACGATTCCGAGTTTAGGGACGTTCTACATTTGCTCCAATTCTATAGGACGAGCAGTGGGATTAACCAATCAGAGCACATCATGGATGACCTCCTGACCTCCTTGGCAAAATGGCGGAAGCGTCGATTCGGCTGTCATCCTCACATCAGTTACTGATGGAGCTTTATCGTGGATGACTCGCTGTGGAATGTGGCCGGCCTATTGTACAAAGATAGAAACTACGCCCGCGAGAAGCAATTCTCCAGGAAGCCGACCAATGATGCACAATTTAAAAAAATATGTATATTATCTGAATAAATACCGGTCGACGCATCAGACCAGTCATCACTTATTTTTGTCAAAACGTTTTGTCAAAATGAACATTACTCCGTTGAGAAGCAATATTTCAAGCACCTACTAACATTTACGAAGCTGAAATTCGGTATATGAAAGGAAGTGAAGTCTTTCTGAGAAATATATTTTCAGATAGTTGTGGATTTTGCTTGTTTTTGCAGACCCTCCCAGCATTAATATGTAATAATTATATATTACACCAATTATACTGGCCTAATGGTGTTTTTAACCTTGGATATAGTAGTCCTTATTGGAATAGGATAACAAATTGAGACACTCATTCCTGATTACTCAGTAGAAATACCCATATTTGTAAATATGTATTGTCTGCTTCGTTAATGCCCTTGTTACAATGTTAATGTTGGCCGAAACTTTATTATTGCCCTTGTTACAATGTTGCAATGTTAATGTTGGCCGAAACTTTATTTGAAGGTGTTTGTTGTTACTTACATGTGATTGTAAATGTAATTTTGTAAGCCCATTTTGACTCCAGTAAAATATTTGAAATATTATGTTGTTTTGTGAATAGTCTGTAACTCAGTGTTGCCAAGTTATGACGGGGCTACGTTCGACGGCTAAGGCCATAAAAATATAGATTCCGGTCACCAACAATTTCAAAAGTGATGCTATGGCGCTGTTTTTTTCTTTCTTTTTTCAACATCGCAACGTTTACTATCCCATGCAACCTAGTATCAGTTTGATTGTCTTGTAGAAATCATAGTAAGATAAACTATCAAGGAGAGTATGTAATGTTAACACTGTTTTGGGGGGCTTCTGCATGAAACAGTTCACCTTTCCTAGGTTTAGGTCACCAGCTTTCGCTTCCTGCGAAGAAGTCTGGGTTTGGGATTGAACCAAAATTTAATATACCACACGAATGGTTCAGCTCTAATCCGCCGTGTGACGCCACCATCGTTTTCAGTAGGAAAAACATCGACGCTGGCGGGATCATGCCTCGGTTAGACTTCGTGGTGTGTTACGAATGTAGGGCACAGTAATTTTACATGTGTAATTTAAAAAAAATCATATCATCTGACATAACTGCATTTGAGCAGACACATTGGCAAGTTTGCTGTTAGAACATGTTAGCAGTGAAACCGTGGATGTTTAGATGATTTAAATAGGCGGAAGGATTTTTGGCAATTTTTTCGCCACAAGCACATGTGCGTAGTAATTTATGCAGAAATTGGTCAATATTGACGGGTATGGCACGTTCAGCCGTTTTAGAAGAGTTAGAAATATGTGATTTTGACAAAGCTCGACCAGCATGTCAATGAGATGATGACAACGGCAGGAAAGAAGTTTAAGAATTTTTGATGGTCCCGTTTTCTTATAATCGTGCAAAATGTTAACATGGTCGCCAATGGGAAACGTAACAGGAGGCTGAACCCTGGCGTTCTGATGTGCTGCTCGTGGTGACGAGAATCTAGACTAATTTGTTATGGCCTAATGGCCCCTAGGCTTGGTAATGCTGCGCAGCTATGACCTCTAGAAGCAAGCCTAAACATTGGACTCAAATATGCATTGTACTGTTTCTTAGTGGAAACCTTTGCGTATAGAGAATATATGCGTAAGGTGAATATATAATGTGCTTCCTTGATGCGCGCTGGTCTGCTTTATGACGTCACAGAACTCGATGAACCCGTTTGCCACCATTTCGGTGACGTTCTAGAGTCAGTAACATGCTTGTTCAGGTGACACAGCAACTTTTCCACCAGTTTCGAGTAGGTGGGCGTGTAGGCTTACTTACCAAATTTATTCTTTCTTAATACCGTGATTATGGCGGGGATCATGGGATCCTTGTCCTTCATCACCGACCCGGGCTGGATGCCGGGTAACCGGGTAGGCCGCGCGGGCCGCCCGACATAAGTGTCGAGTCCGAGTCGATACGACGCCTATGACGGATGTAACACAATATGGAGTGTGCAGAAAAAAATGGATGTTGCGTGGCAGCAGGTCATCCGGTTATTTCATCCCCGGGTGAGATCTTACGACCAAGACATTACTTTTAGTTCTGAAGTTTCGTCTGTATTGAATTAACGAGACAAGTAATGTTACACGGCAATGCCCTTAGGCATGTTCAGTCAAGGACTCGTGACTCCTGGCAAGTCATTGTGCAACACGAAGGAGAATGAATTGCGAAAGAAATATATAACTGATGACAAAGCAGTTAAACGTTATGAGCAACCACGGCTTGTGCCATTCATTATATGGCTATGATGCAATCACCGAACGAATCATTTGTCAAAATATTCAACGGAAAAGCAAAACATAATTCAAAGGAGATTAGGTAATTAGCCTATGCACACAGAGTTTCTGGTGTAGGCCACGTAGTATATTTACGGCAGGTATGGCGTCTCATCCATGAGACATCCATCCATCATTCTCGCTGGAGGTTCGGCTGATGGCTAGACCGAGTCATCATTAAAGCGTTGTAACGATGACGCAGCACTTTTCTAAACGCGAGACAAAAGCAGCCACACGAATTGTGTTCCATGTCACCGATATGTCTATGACAAACTCCCTATCAATATGCACTGCGATGATATACATTGTCTGGTAATTCTACTGCAAGACTACACCAAGTCTTGTGAAATATGTATGCAACCAGGTCATTGTCGTAAAACGATTACGCAAGCAGGCTGTCATCTGAAACAATATTCTCAACGCTCTGTAAATTCAGAGCCAAACGAGAAGAACAAAGATGAAGCACATTCGTCCACAGGCCTGATCAAGACAGCCGTGCGGACCCGGGCGACCAAGAGTCAATGTCTGCGTGAACCGCAATCTAAATATAGTATGACTTTGACCGTTAGCTGTTTTGCCGTTCGGGTCGAAATATTAAAATCAAATTAAATTAAAATTAAACTGGTAACGACCAAATTTATGCTTGATTGGAAACGTTTCTTCCGTTTCGAGCCAGTCGTTTGTGAAATGAAAGTAAACTAACTCGAATTTACGTTTTATTTTTATAACATTTAAATATCTCAAAATAAAGCGCGCAAGGTAAGTAATTAATTGACAAACAAGACACCACACCCCGTGACCTACACCATTCTGATTACCGGATGCGTTATGCTATTCCCGAAGCTATGCTTTCGACAAGTCTGCTGCTTTTACTGGGATTGTGTTAACGTACTCTATTAATAATCACACTCTGTTTGCCTCTGACAGTCTCCCCCCTTCTCATATCTGTCTATAGAATGTCCTATTTTCATTATGTTACATGAACAATAACCAATGACTTCATGTTTGTTGCCTGCACTGGTCATAAAGCTGATAAATGTATTATTACTGGCTATGTTACAAATCGTTCTCCCGAAAGGTGGTCGTCTTCGCGCGTGCAGTCGCCAGAGAATAACGCATTGCAACGTGGAACTATAGTACGTAGCAATAAATCGTTGACACGAAGACGTAAACTAAATTAGTAACCGGATGCACAGTCATCGTCATGAACACAAAACTGCGTAAATAGCCTACGCTGCGATATTGATTTTTTTAATGAATGATGATTCTTTTAATGAATCTTACATGGTTACAACAGTGTTATGCGAAGTAGCTTGACAGCAGTTGATGTTAACGGTGAACCGAAATGTAAGCCATCGTGGCGTTGGTGAAACATGTTTATGGTGGGGGGGCTCGCCGCCGCCAATTTCTTTGATCCACGGAGAAGGTTATTATGATGTAAATATGCAAGTATAGTTATGCAAACAATACCTGCTGAATAGGTACGAGATGAATTGGAAGAAACAGGTATGTGCGTGCGCGTACGTCTGGGGGAAGGCTGCAGGTGTGAAAACATGCTATGCCTATGCTCTCTATGACTATGTTTATTCTTCGCTCCGCAATTCGGACCTACTCTACGACCAGGGCGTATTAAAATAATAGCAAAATATACACTATCTGTAAACTTAGAAATAATTCCAAGGCACTCAGAACGCCAAATACCTTACTGTCCGTGTACCACTCTGACCTATGCACAGTCTACCCCAACCCTGTTCAGAATTCTATTCGTTTTAACATGGATCACGTGGTGTTGTGCCGCTCTGTCGCACAGTTCGAAAATCACGTGACGCGAGCAAACAAACTGTCGCGTCCCTGGTCTAGCCAAGCCACTTAATTTCACAAAATGGGCTAAAATTTGGGCGATGTCTTTCCGGACTTCAGTACCGAGACGAAAGTGGGGACCGTAAAATTTCATGACTGGCTTGGCACTTCGTAAGTTTCGTACATTTCAGCCTGTTCAGTGCTACTTTCCACGATGCTTATCAGTTCGGAGCGGCTAAATATGGTCGCATATCTATACTTCAACTGTACGTTTTGTTCTACTATAGCGCGGCTGCAACTGCAGGGGCCAGTGGCCGTGCAGCCTGTTTACCCTTCGGCAGTAGCTGTACAATCGGTATGTTGTACATATATGGTTAAGATTGGTGTGTATTGAGTTGAATATGCCACCACCCGGGAGTGGGGGTACTCCCTATAACTGAGGTATACATGTATGTGCCGCGCAAATGCCCCTGTTTTTGGCCATTTTTCTCTTTCGGTGCCCCAATTAAACCTAATAATTCTCTCTTTCATCGAAGAGGAAATTCCCCAATGAAAACGTTCCGCCATGGCTTACCTTACACTTATATTAGATATATTGTTCAATAATTATCTCTTGGTGACCCTAAATTTCTCTTGGTGACCCTAAATTTCTTGATTTCTCTCTGTCTCTCTCTGTCTCTGTCTCTGTCTCTGTCTCTGTCTCTGTCTCTGTCTCTCTCCGTCTCCGTCTCCGTCTCCGTCTCTCCCTCCCTCCCTCCCTCC
>OY759272.1:35194626-35227126 GCA_963662155.1 Lamellibrachia columna | reverse complement strand
TAAGAATGGGCTGGCCCCTCGCCAAGAAGTGTCATCTGCTCTGCGCTTCGGGGCTGAGTGTTTCGAAGAACAGGCCACATCAAGTGCAGCTATAAATCTGATGGCAGAGCATGGGATATATCGTACAGTAAAAGGCGTTCCCCTCAAGCCAGATACCATCCCAACTTTTTTCTGCGTCGAATGTTCGAAGTACACTCAAGAAGCGACAAACAACAGCCTTCAGCATCACCAAGAGAAAGGGCAGGTAGGCCTAAAAATCACTGCCATCAACTGATCGTGCATCAAAGTTTCCCTCCCTCCCTCCTGAATTTGTCATTTTATTTGCCCATGGCATTGCAAATAAGGGTAGTAAAATTACTGGTGCCGGAGCCAGGCAACTGATACCAGTGTTGTGATGAATATCAGCTGCATGACAAAGTACATATATTTAGAAAATGGCACATCATTCAGACATTTCTATTTTTGATTATTACAAGTTAGCTTAAATATATATAGCTAATGAAATTGTGACAATTATTCCATACATTAGTTATTCATTTATTTTATATTTTTGTTTTAGCTAAGGAAAGTGTCCCTGGTTCCAAGAAAGTGTCCCTGGTTCCAAGAAAGTGTCCCTGGTTCCAAGAAAATGTCCCTGGTTTCAAGAAAGTTTTGCTTACCACTGCATCTATAGCTGTAAGTTAAAACTTTTGATATTGTCACACAATGATTCAATAATATCCATTAACCATTAAATCTTGTCACCAGTAGCGCACATTATTATTTATTTCCTGGAATACAGAAAACCAACAGAAAAGGGCACTGATATTCATCACAACACTGGTTTTGAGAAAAAATTTACCTTTATTTTCATGAATTTTATATGCTTGTACTTAACTTTTAAATGATGGTGCATTGTGTAGAATTTTAATGTGAATGTAATGTTTAGTTAGGATATGAAATATATGATGCTTTTCATATAAATGTATACAACAAATACAACTTCATGCAGGGAACAAGCAAAATTCAGTCAAATACTTTTTAATGCATTGCCTGTTTTCATGCTAATAAAACGATACTTAAATTGTGCGTGCGTGCGTGCGTGCGTGCGTGCGTAGTAACGCGATCAAAGGGAAACGTATGTGGCCTATTTCAGTGAAAGCGTAGCAAAAAAACTGCCGGTCTTTAGCATCACACACAATTGCTACCCTTAGGCAACCGACTTTAAAAAACCACCTACCCTATTATCATGCTTGATGGATACTACTTTTAATAACGTGAGTGCGCGTGCGCGTGCGCGTGTTTTCTAAGGGAGAAGTTCGTATATTTCCTCTTCGACGCAGCTTTCCTTTTCGTGTATTCGGGTAGTCGCAAGGGAAGGGAAGCCCTGCTAACTCTTAGATATTGTTGATAAGCCCGTCCTTACGGTTTTGAAAAACGGGGTTTAGGGCGTACACAATCAGAAATAATTCTCCCAAAAACGGGTTCAAACGAACCACTGACCCCCCCCCCCGACTACGAGCATGGGCCATGGGCATGGCTGATGTTCCAAAAGAAATTCTAACTAAGGCAGAAAATGGGGTATTCCGAGGACATATCGAGTTAATTATACAGCAATCATACGTACCTAACAATATATGCATACTGCAACTAATTATTTCAGTGGCACAAACACTCTTATTTCTATAACAAAACACTACCGACCAAGCCGAGGTCACTGGCCGAGATCACCAAAAACAGGCCGAGATCGCGAAAGGCTTACGATAAAACAAGACTAACACTTACAAATGGATCATTGTTGTTTCCGAAGATGGTGACGGGTGGCTTGTTTGATGACTCATGGGAAAGATATAGCGCAATTTATCCACATTACATAAAACTTCCTAAATAATTGAGTTCTTTTTGAGGGGTATGTTTAGTGGGTACTAGTGTTGCCGGAATTTGACGGGGCTACGTACGATGGCTAATGTAATGACCCCTGGCAATGGCCAATGCCAATGGCAATGCTGCGCAACTATGACTTCTAGAAGCAAACCTAAACATTAAACTCAAATATGTATTGTACTGTTTCTTAGTGGAAACCTTTCCGTAAGGTGAATATATAATGCGTCTTGCTTAATGTGCTCTGGTCTGGTTTATGAAGTCACATATCTCAGTGAACTCGTTTGCCACCACTTCGGTAAGAGAGTTTTTGCGAGCGCACCGATCTCGGCTCCCTTCCCGATCTCGCTACGCGTGCTACGTCATCGCTTCGTGTGTTTACACGATCGGGGCCGGGTCGATAAGATAGGGAAAACACCGTGTTAAAATTGTGAATCCTGTTGCTTTGATGAAGCGGTAAGTTTTGAAGGTAAACAGGAAGTTTGTTATGTGCGAATTTATAATACAGTTTTAGTTCTTGTAATTTTAATATGCGTTCTATTTTTAATAATTTAAGACTATTAAACAGTGGTTTAGTGTGAGCGTTACATTTACTCACCCTAGTAATTCGGACAAGTTTCTGAATTCTATCATATTTGTAGCCCCAAGCGGTTATGTCATAGTTTAAGTGTGGCAGTATCAGTGTGTTGTACAATATGATTTTTATATTCAGAAATAACAACCGTTTTAGTCTATTTAGAATGCCTAACGTCCTTGAAAACTTGTTTGAAATTTTGTCAATGTGATTTTTCCAGTTAAATTGTTCATTCAAATTTATTCCAAGAAAATTAAATTCAGCCACTCTATCAATAGTAGTATTATCTATTATTAGTAATAATACAAATTTGATAGTACCATAAGTACTGTATTTTACCTAGTATTGGTTTATCAGTGTTCATTCATTCACTTTTCACATTTGTCCCGTTGGATTTTGTCATGTGGGATTATGTCTAGAAAAACTCCAGTCTCCAGATACACTTTGTATTGCATCCCCTTGGATGGGTGATGTGTGCCACCAAAGGAAGAGGAGTCAAAATGCTTACATAATACAGCTGTAGCACCTGGCCAGGCACACTCACAGTTCAGCTTATTCACCAATTGACCCTGGCTGGACATTGACACTGTTCAAACAACTGCCTGGCCCTGACTAGAAGCTTTCTTTGACACTGATTTGGTGAACTTGGGTCACTGGCTGAGCGGCTGTGCCTAATGGGCACTATGATCATCAAAGCTAATTCTTACTCCTGACAGCAAGCCAGTGGCAGTCACCACTGGATTGCATAAAATAATATACCCAATACAAAGTTAATTGAAAGTTAATTGTGATTTTTTCAATTAAATTAACCTTTTTCAGTTAATTAATTAAATTAAATTGTGATTTTCTAGAAAGTTAATTAATTAAATTAACTTAATTGAGTTAATATTTAACAACTGAAGCCGCGAAAAGTGCTGTCAATGCACTCGTCACCTCTCGCCTGGACTACTGTAACTCCCTCTTGCATGACATACCGTTATCACAGACAGCCCGGTTGCAGCGTGTCTAGAACAATGCAGCCAGGCTAATAACACGCACCAGTAAACACGACCACATCACACCAGTGTTGAAGGAGCTGCATTGGATGCCGGTTGAGAGCCGAATCGCCTTCAAGATGTTGGTAATGACTTATAAATGCATCAATGGTTTGGCGCCGTCTTATTTTGCAGAACTTGTTCAACCACGAAAACGTGACGGACGCCTACGCCAGAACTATGCGCCAACACTGCACCAAGGCATAACAAAGAAGTGTATTGGCGATTCGGCATTTGGCGCAGCAGCACCACGACTATGGAATGAATTACCTGTGAACATTCGTGCATCGGGGACACTTTCTGTGTTTAGAAAGTGTTTAAAGACATATCTTTTTATTAGACATTTTAATCAATTCAAATTGTTTTGAAATGATGGACATTGCTTTATAATTTCTTTTTAGTGTTATATACATTTTAATTAGTGTTTAGTTTTTATATTAATTTATATAGTTTACATAAAAAATTATTAGTACAGTATTAGTTTAGTTTAGTTTATATAATACACATTTTTGGTACAGTATTTATTTTTATATTAGTTTACATAATTTACATAGTACTGTACGTCTTTAAACCAGTGTTTAATTTGTTTAAAATTAATTTATATAATTTACATACAAAGGTTTAACATTGTAAGTCTTAAAACCAAAGTTTAATTTTATTTATATAATTTATATAATTTACATTCCTCTTTTTAGTATTGTACGTCTTAAAACCAGTGTTCATATATAGATATTTTTAATAAGTTACAGTTTATCTATTTATATTTATTAATATACATTTATTATATTTCTTGTACAGCGTATCGATCCGCCATGCGGAAATTAGCGCTATAGAAAAATAGTAGTATTATTATTATTAATTGAATTAACAATTGAAATTAACCCATGCCTGCTGCACCCTGTTCTCCCATGACGTCTCATTCATGAGACATCCATCCATCATTCTCGCTGGAGGTTCGGCTGATGGCTAGACCGTGTCATCATTAAAGCGTTGTAACGATGACGCAGCACTTTTCTAAACGCGAGACAAAAGCAGCCACACGACTTGTGTTCCATGTCACCGATATGTCTATGACAAACTCCCTATCAATATGCGCTGTGATGATATACATTGTCTGGTAATTTTACTGCAAGATTACACCAAGTCTTGTGAAATATGTATGCAACCAGGTCATTGTCGTAAAACGATTACGCAAGCAGGCTGTCATCTGAAACAATATTCTCAACGCTCTGTAAATTAAGAGCCAAACGAGAAGAAAGATGATGAAGCACATTCGTCCACAGGCCTGATCAAGACAGCCGTGCGGACCCGGGCGACCACGAGCCAATGTCTGCGTGAACCGCAATTTAAATATAGTTTGACAATGACCGTTACCAGTTTATGAAAATTGACCTTGCCGTTCAGCATGCCATGTAGACATGTTATTCAAATTAAACAGGTAACGACCAAATTTCTGCTTGATTGGAAACGTTTCTTCCGTTTCGAGCCAGTCGTTTGTGAAATAAAAGTAAACTAACTCCAATTTACGTTTTCTTTTTTTATAACGTGTAAATATCTCAAAATAAAGCGCGCAAGGTAAGTAATTAACTGAAAAACAAAACACCACACTCCGTGACCTACACCATTCTGATTACCGGCTGCGTTATGCTATTTCCGGAGCTATGCTTTCGAGAAACCTCCTGCTTGTTATTCGCTTTTACTGGGATTGTGCTAATGTATTATATTAATCAGTACACTCTGTTTGCCTCTGGCAGTATCTGCCCTACTCCTATCTTTCTATAGAATTTCTATTTTCGTTTTGCTACATGAAAAATAACCAATGACCTCATTTTTTGCCTGCACTCGTCATAAAGCTGATAAATGTATTGGCTATCATATAAATTGTACTCTCGAAAGGTGGTCGTCTTCGCGCGTGCAGTCGCCAGGGAATAATGCATTAATTGCAACATGGAATGGTACGTAGCAACAAATCGTTGACACGATAACGTAAACTAAATTAGTAATAGGATGAACAGTCATTGTCATGAACACAAAACTGCGTAAAGTGCCTACGCGGCGATATTTTTTTTTTATAATGAATCTTACATGGTTACAACAGTGTTATGCGAAGTAGCATGGCAGCAGTTGATGTTAACGGTGAACCGAAATGTAAGCCATCGTGGCGTTGGTGAAACATGTTTATGGTGGGGGGCTCGCCGCCGCCAATTTCTTTGATCCATGGAGAAGGTTAACTACATACACTATTATGAAGTAATAACGCAACTATAACTATACAAATAATACATGCTGAATAGGTACGCGATGAATTGGAAGAAACAGGTATGTGCGTGTGTGTGTGTGCGCGTGCGTCTAGGGGCCGGGAGGCTGCAGGTGTGAAAACATGCTATGCCTATGATCTATGTCTATTCTCCGCCCCGCAATTTAGACCGACTGTAGGACCAGGGCATATTAAAATAATAGCAAAATATAGACCCTATCTTTAAACACTTAGTCTTAGAAATAATTCCCAGGGGCCAGGTGCTCAGAACGCCAAATACCTTACTGTCCGTGTACCACTCTGATCTATGCACAGTCTATCCCCAACCCTGTTCAGAATTCTATTCGTTTTAACATGGATCACGTGGTGTTGTGCCGCTCTGTCGCGCAGTTCGAAAATCACGTGACGCGAGCAAACAAACTGTCGCGTCCCTGGTCTAGCCAAGCCTCTTCATTTACGGTCAATTGCTAGATCCAGCGGACGTGTCGCGTGTCTCGAACGTTTCACAGAATGGGCTACAATTTGGGCGATGTTTTTCCGAACTTCACTGCCGAGACGACAGTGGGCACCGTAAAGTTTCATGACTGGCTTGGCACTTCGTAAGTTTCGTACATTTCAGTCTGTTCAGTGCTATTTTCCACGATGTTTATCGGTTCGGAGCGGCTAAATATAGTCGCATATCTATACTTCAACTGTACGTTTTGTTCTACTATAGCGCGGCTGCAACTGCAGGGGCCAGTGGCCGTGCAGCCTGTTTAGCCTTCGTAGTAGTTCTAAAGACATATCTTTTTATTAGACATTTTAATTAATTCAAATTGTTTTGCGTACTGGTTTATGGAATATATCTATTTGGGCAATTAATAAATATTACACAATTAATTGAAATGTGGATGTCCGAGTGTGCGTGTACATATCAGTGGCGTATTGGGGGGGGGGGCATTGGGCCATGCCTCCATTGGCTAATTCTTTTATTTGTTTCGTATTTAACATATAGCGCCACTACACGGTAGCGTGGTAAACTAATGGGTGCTTGCTCCTCCTCTTTGACCTCCACCTTTGCGAGGTCCTAGATGCACTAATGGCAGACACATTGCCATTCGCTATTTCATACTCTATTCAATAATTTATACTACATTCACAATTGTTTGTTAAATGTAAAAATCCTGGCAAATTTATCCCCTTTAGTAACTAAAAATTTAATTTTTTATTTATGAAGCTGTGAACACCTACATTGTCATACACATTGTGTATAATATGCATACAATTGTGTATAATCTAATTAATGTAATAACAGTAACATGCTTGAAATAATTCTCACTTTACAACAGAGCTACCAAGTCTCACGCATTAGAATTAGATGATCGAAGCTGTCTGGGCTGTCTTGCAGGAGTGAGCAGTGCATGTAAATATGCTGGTTGCTTTGATGAAATGACTTAACAAAAACAGGCTGTGTCTTGTCAACGGCAACGGCGCTTCGGTTGTCGACGTCGCCGACGACGTCCCCAATGTCACCGGTCTCAGCACTCTTGGGCACGTTGTCAGTTTTCGTAATTGTTTCAGCAGCAACCGACAAATTAGGGGAAGATTATATGTTCCCCCAGCGGACAAATGGCGCACCGCCCTAGCGGATACATGACGTACCATTTAAGCGGAAAAACAATGAAAATCGCGGAGCAATACAATTCTCCGTCGCGACGCCGGATAAAATATTAATCGTGTGGTACCGAAATCGCAAAGTGCGCGTTTGCGGTTGAACACCGGCTGCACTTTAATTTTCTCAGATAAAAACGTCGGAATTATGTACCGCTCTTATATAAATATGCGTCACTAAGCAGGCACACGCTGCAAAACAACAAGGAGTAGCGTGTTTGTAGAGTTAGTCACGCATCAAGCCTGTGATTGCAACATGACCGTGATGCTGCGTCCTGTTATTCTGAGGTCATGTGAGTCATCCAATAGGCATCCGTGTTACAAATGCCAGGGGTTTCCCTCGCTTGAGCGGATTTTGCCTTGGCAACTATCTGTCGCTGGCAAGGAAGAAGTAGGTCGTCACAATTGCATTTTATTTCGAATTATGATGGATTAGTAAGTACTATAATGTGCATTACTAGTACAGTCCGACCCAGCAATGGCTGTCGGGATGTTGGCTGAACTAAATCGGCGGGAAGTATTTTGAATAGGCGGCCGCCGATAAAAAGGCCTTAATTTCGAACACTGCCATGTAATGTTGTATTAATGTTAGAGTAAACACGTCCTTATTGTCATCATTGCCAGAAAGTGCTATCGTCAAGAGCAAAGGCTTAATTAAGGGCATCAGCACCGTTAGTTCCTCCGTGGGATTGGAACGGGTGATTATGTGACCTAACTGCGACACGATGGCATTCAGGCTATGGGTGACTTGACCAGCCCAGGGACATATGCAGATGCCGCTTTTCATTTGAATCGCCCAACGTAGAATTTCTGCGATGCGAATCTTAATGTCCGCTTTGGACATCTCTCAAAGGAGCTGTAGAAGCAGACGAAGTGTGATCAAATACAGGGTGTAGCAGTACGCGATAGTTCGATGTTTTGTCTCGGTTCATCATCTAGTCGTCCGGACGACATGTCTCAAGGTAGTTGTTCACTATAGTCTCCATTTCTGTCTGTCCTATATAGCCTTGTAAAATTCAGGAACTATTACCCAAAATTCAGTCGCAAGTTAATTTGGATAAGTTTCACTTGGTCTACCTCACCTCAGTGCGTAGATGACTAGTAATGTACCGTGGTCAGCGGATGTTTTAGAGCGGGTGCGCGTTGAACTGTGGGTTTCTGAGGAATGTAGCGAAAATGCTGGCGTTTTTAACACGGGCTTTTAGAACGGTCTTAGCCAAGACATTCTGTGCTACACAATATCACAGTGTCATGCAATATGTCAAAGGTCCCTACTCAATTAATTTTTCCCTCTTCTTGTTTTAGAAGTTCGCAAAAAATCAAACATCTAGTATCCACTACGATTCGCTAGCTCGTCTGTACAAATGTGTTATGTAGAGAAAATATATTCGTTAATCTGGAATTATCAAAATGATGAGTATATAATGTAAACACAAACTGGATGCTATGTATTCGAACCGCACATAAGATAATATGCTGTTAGCAAGACATTTCGTACATGGTTTAATAGTGATATAATGTCAAAGGTTAGCGTATTCCACTTTTAATCGTCACATCTGGTATCTTGCTTGATGTGCAATCGAACACACGGTTTCGACCATGCGCGGACACTTGACATCTCATATAGTTTACATAAGACAAAAAACCAAAGCGAGGTGGCTGCGCATGCGCTTGACAAGGTATCCCCTTCAACGGGGATGGTGTCGGAGTGGTTGTCTTTGGAGCGTCGCCGCTGCGGTGGCGGGCCAACACTCGACCTGTATCGTTCGATCGGCCTGCTGATCGGCGCGCACTGTCGATCCCAGTCGCTCTGTCACGTGACCGCGAGCAGTCGACGTCGGCGTTTAACCTCATCGCATCGGGAATCATGCTGTGCTGTTGTGGTAAGACCGGGGATGAAGACCTAGCTTCCGCCTCCTCCACGGCAAAGGGAATCACGGCAAAGGGAAGTCAGGCTCTACGGCAACAGGGAACGCCCAATCTCGGGGATGTGTTCCCGGACTTTAAGGCGGACACGACAAGCGGCGAAGTTCGCTTCCACGACTGGCTTGGCGACTCGTGAGTAGATGTTACTCAGACCGTGAACGGTGGGGGGGGGGGGCGCTCTTCACCGATGTACATGTGCCCTGACTGATTGCCAACATATTTTGTCTATTACGGTCAAAGGTGTTGTATAGATGAACGGGGTAAAAGTGCGTGTTGCCAAATAGTCTAAATTCAGCGGTTAACGGCTAGTTATTGGCGTTTCTTCTCAGTGTATAGTTCTTTATACAGTTCCCTCGATGTACGCAGCATACACCTTATACAGTTCCCTCGATGTACGCAGCATACACCTTATACAGTTCCCTCGATGTACGCAGCATACACCTTATACACTTCCCTCGATGTACGCAGCATTCACCTTATACAGTTCCCTCGATGTACGCAGCATACACCTTATACAGTTCCCTCGATGTACGCAGCATACACCTTATACAGTTCCCTCGATGTACGCAGCATTCACCTTATACAGTTCCCACGATGTACGCAGCATTCACCGAGCTTGTGTCCTTCCTTTTTGAAAGTCGATAATCCTTCGAATGCGTGAATATTTGTGAATAAAACAAAGAACCCGTCCCCCCCTCGACTTCCCTGCAGAAACCAGATCGAGCAATTTGTAAGGACTTGGTAATGCAAGCGCGGGACACTAAGATAACGTTTCTTGTTCTATAGTAGAGTGTGTCGGGGTGTTCTTGCTGTATGCAGTATAGAACGAATGCAATCATTCGGTGTGCAGACACGGATGGCCGCCTTGGAGGAATCCACGCGAATGTCGGTCAGACGTGAGAGCACTTGGGCTAATCACTTGAACTATTCATTCTCGCAAACCCAGATCGTGTTCAGTGTGAGTGTTGCTCTTTTTGTGCGTGTTTCCCTCGTCTAGCGATGCACCGAGTTCTTAGTGGAGTTGGACATTATGTAATGTCCTGTTACGTTCGGTATCAAACCCCGTCCATCATTTTTTTTACCCCGTAATGTGGTCACACCGTATAGATTGTGGGCGTTTTCGAAACGAGTTAACTTGAGCGAGGGGCGACGGTTCGGCTCACGAATGTTTGTTTTCAAGTTGCAAGTGGCTGCTGCGCTCTCGAACCGCTTATAAGTGTTGTGTGTGCATCTTTGTATCGTTGTCAATAAATGCTAAATATAACATACTTCAACTCGAGCCTAAAATCACCCGGATTGCCTGTTGCCAGTTGTTTAACTGCATCGTGTACTTGTCTGTCTCGACAACGGAAACAGGTGTAGCGCTCATGTGATTCACCTGTGTAGCAATGTTTACATGGAATGCATTTGCGTTTGTATACGTTGCCAATCTTGCCATACACTTAAACGCTTACCGGCTTGTTGACAGAACAGTATAATGAACTTTTCATTAATGCGCGAAGTGATGTAAAATAATCTTCTTCCATGTGTTAAATCATTTGTAACAGCTCGTGTAATAAAGTCTAGTCCTAGTCACATGCGTTGACGATTTAGACACCAGCAAACATTAATCACAATCACAAAAAACATACATTTAGCTCGCATATTTGTAACCGTTGTGACAAATAGCACCTATTGTACGTTAATCGTGTTCTAAAAACATATACAAACAGCCCTGTGGCTTTCACTACATTTGTTTTACCTTGATTCTTATCTTGAACCGCGGCTTGTGAGAGGGAATCGACTCGTGTAAACAAACAATGCGTCGTTATAGTTTCTGATATAGCTTTAGTAAATGTCGTTGATCGTTGCTGTAATTACACACCTCTAGAATGCTATTTGAAGGCTGCTTTATGACTTACTCGTGCGTACGACGGCATAATGAGTCCTTTTATACCGCGTCTGTTGAGTTTATTCTATTTATATTAACGAATGTTGGACATCCGGACACGACTTACGAAGGAAGTTGACACATGCATACATTTATTCCTACCCTGTATACTACTTGTACGCATCAGTAAATCGTTCAGTGTGGGAAAGAAGCGTGTGACTTTACACTGAGTGTCACTCTAGTCAAGGCGAATGTATGCCAATATCGACTGAGGTGGCATACGGAGAAGACACCGTTGATTTATACACACGGCTAACATGTCTACAAACGTCAATTAACATGTTTCATCAATTCATCATCCTCGGGAGAATTAGTTCTTTCTCATATCCCATTTGTATTGCCTATAATTACTAATCACTAATTACTAAAGTTGTCTATCCTCGTTAACCCATTCAATTCTACTTAATCCACGCAACCTTGAGACGTTCATAACAACACTAATAGTAGAACTAACGATTTTCTTTAAACCACAACCACAATATTACTTATAATCGTGTTCCTAAATGCTTTTTATGTACACTATCAGGTAAATCGATTGTACCTTTCCTCAAAATAAACGAACCGGTCTAGCCCGAGATTACCGAGAATTCGCTTACAAATATCTGTGGTGATTCTATCTTTTGGCGGGCAAAGATTTCGTCTCAGTTATGTGCATCGGTCGTGTCGTAGATGCGTGAGCATTCGATGGCTTCAGGCAATGCCGTACATTGAAAAGCAATACACGACGCAGATTAGCCAGTACAAGCTACTCGGGGCATGCGGGGGGTGTGGTGAACTCATTCGGAGAAAATGCAGTGGGATTGTAGGAGAATATAATTGGCTTGAGACCATGCATGGTTGATTACCGTTTTGGCTGACTGAATGCTTTTACCTGCGGTGAAAAGAACTTTTTCTGTGAAACCCATATACCGTAATCTCGGCAGTAGAATCAGTATAAGTGTTAGTTTGCCGATGTGCAGCAGAAGATAATTGGCGGCGTCAAATAAGGTGTTTACGAGGCCAGTATGCAGCAGAATATCAGTGTTGTCGTCCTCAGATCAGGTTATCTCGCTGTCGCTAATTTGGCAACTAGCACAACATAGTATTGGCTAATCCCTGCGTACTTCTACACTGGCTGGATGTTGTCATAATGACCACGTTGAACGGCTGACAGAAGTTTACTGCTTACTAATTTTCTTAAGACAGTGACATAATATTTACATTATGCCACATTGTCAACACATGTCTACCTGATGTACGCGCAAAAACAGCCATAGTTGTGCGGGGTAGAAAATCGCATTATGTGAAAATCGCATTATGGTGACCAGGAGGTACTGGGATCGACTCCAGGTCGGTGGCCAACCCAGACTGGCGCCATGGCCCAATGGTGACCAGGAGGTACTGGGATCGACTCCAGGTCGGTGGCCAACCCAGACTGGCGCCATGGCCCAATGGTGACCAGGAGGTACTGGGATCGACTCCAGGTCGGTGGCCAACCCAGACTGGCGCCATGGCCCAATGGTGACCAGGAGGTACTGGGATCGACTCCAGGTCGGTGGCCAACCCAGACTGGCGCCATGGCCCAATGTTGACCAGGAGGTACTGGGATCGACTCCAGGTCGGTGGCCAACCCAGACTGGCGCCATGGCCCAATGGTGACCAGGAGGTACTGGGATCGACTCCAGGTCGGTGGCCAACCCAGACTGGCGCCATGGCCCAATGGTGACCAGGAGGTACTGGGATCGACTCCAGGTCGGTGGCCAACCCAGACTGGCGCCATGGCCCAATGGTGACCAGGAGGTACTGGGATCGACTCCAGGTCGGTGGCCAACCCAGACTGGCGCCATGGCCCAATGGTGACCAGGAGGTACTGGGATCGACTCCAGGTCGGTGGCCAACCCAGACTGGCGCCATGGCCCAATGGTGACCAGGAGGTACTGGGATCGACTCCAGGTCGGTGGCCAACCCAGACTGGCGCCATGGCCCAATGTTGACCAGGAGGTACTGTGATCGACTCCAGGTCGGTGGCCAACCCAGACTGGCGCCATGGCCCAATGGTGACCAGGAGGTACTGGGATCGACTCCAGGTCGGTGGCCAACCCAGACTGGCGCCATGGCCCAATGGTGACCAGGAGGTACTGGGATCGACTCCAGGTCGGTGGCCAACCCAGACTGGCGCCATGGCCCAATGGTGACCAGGAGGTACTGGGATCGACTCCAGGTCGGTGGCCAACCCAGACTGGCGCCATGGCCCAATGGTGACCAGGAGGTACTGGGATCGACTCCAGGTCGGTGGCCAACCCAGACTGGCGCCATGGCCCAATGTTGACCAGGAGGTACTGGGATCGACTCCAGGTCGGTGGCCAACCCAGACTGGCGCCTTGGCCCAATGGTGACCAGGAGGTACTGGGATCGACTCCAGGTCGGTGGCCAACCCAGACTGGCGCCATGGCCCAATGGTGACCAGGAGGTACTTGGATCGACCCCCAGGTCGGTGGCCAACCCAGACTGGCGCCATGGCCCAATGGTGACCAGGAGGTACTGGGATCGACTCCAGGTCGGTGGCCAACCCAGACTGGCGCCATGGCCCAATGGTGACCAGGAGGTACTTGGATCGACACCCAGGTCGGTGGCCAACTCAACCCTTTCATAAAATCGGGTACAACTTGCTGATTCGCCTAGCACCTGGCACATGGGAAGGAGTTGGAAGTTTGTGTCTTTCGGATGAGACACTAACAGCTGAGGGTCCCGTCTACCTGCTCTACATGTCAGGGTGAATAAAAGACCTCACACGGGGGTAAACGTACAACCTGTTGTTGAACGCAGCGTGGTGGTCTTTATCTCTAACCCAGCACGAATGCACTAAGCCGGGCACTCTATAGTCACATTATACAGTTGACTAACACAGAGGCGTGTATTTGGAAGAAGACGTCATTTATTGTTGCACTGCATTTTTCGTTGCATATCCGCAGTGTGGTTTGCCCGCATGTTTTTGCTGAAATACAACCGTCTGTATCATGCCCGTACACACCGACTCGAACGCCAGACAGGAGTATGCGTGCAGACGCGGGTGCTTTCATCGACAAGACGGCGACTTGTTGGTTGTTATGCATTTGTTTGAAGCACCTGGCCTGGATGCGGTCCGTTGCTTTTCAGCAGACAGGTCGCAGTGACACCGCTCGCAAAGTTCAACAGTGCGTTACTATTTCGGCGTTCTCCACTGCTTCGGTGGCAAGCTGTGGTGGTTGTTCACGCAGTCTCTTGTGGGGCGAGGTGGCGCAGTGGTTAGAACATCGGACTCTCAATCGAGAGAACCCGGGTTCGAATCCTCTCGCTGCCGTTTCGAAGTTTTGGCAATTTCGTTCAACCCACTTTGCCACAGTTCACTCATCTGTATAAATGAGTGCCTGGCCACAGACAAAGATGGATATCTGAACGAATAGTCTTCGCGCAGTAATTGCAGCGGGGCTGAATACTTCCAAGAGAAGTCGAAATGGCATTGGAATGAACAGGTCTGCCAGTTGGTGAAGTGTAAAGCGCTTTGAACAGTCTCAAGGACAGGATACCGCGCTATATAAGAACGTACCTTTTTACCTTTATACATTCCATCCATATCGCGTTGATCTGAATGTTATACATATCGGGGGTTCGTGTCCTACCCACTTTCATGATACTACCCAGCATAGTTTGGGTTGTGAAATTGCACGGAAAGGCGCTCACCATCCGGATATAAATGTGTTCCGTGACATGTGTTGTTGTTGCAAGTGGAGGTTGGCGTCGCTCGCGTGATGCAGAGACCCGCGACACTCGGCCGTGTCACATTCCCAATAATGCCCGCAATTAGTATGGGCACCTGAACAATTACGCCCAGGTTAAGAGCTTAATTACATTACCGATTACGCCTTCTGGTGACACCTGTAATTATTAAACATGACTTAACAGGAGGTACAGTAAAGAATTCTACGTCTTTGATGAGATTCATGACTAGATCGTTCCTCTTCGTTTGGCTGGCGGATCACTTTTCAGTTCTCAGACGATCCACCAGCAAACAACTCATCGAGACCATCTAAACATAGTTTTCGTTGCTGTACTGTTGCGACGAAGTTGCCCGTGCTGTTTGAAAGTTTTCCGTTTACGAAAAAAATTCCGCTTAATAAATCCATGTTGATATTGGTGGCATGCAATCGTAAATTCTTGTTGTCTTTAAAACTGGCATCATCATCAACGCTCAATGTGTTGATTATGACTTTCATCGTATACGATAATTGTGGATATCAGCATTGTAATAACAAAGTTTAAAATGTTCATTGCAGCTGATCAACGTTAATACGTTCAAAGACGCCAGGGAAGACACCGTCGACCCGCGCAGGCGCACTCATGAGTGTCTTTCATGAACTGTTTATATTGTAATGCTAATAACCATAATTGTCGTATACGATGTCATCCACAAAATCGAGTTTAAACGAGAAACTCGTTTCATTTCGTAGATAATCATTTTCTCGTTGGAGCGCCATTGCAAGTGTACCAGTATGTTTACACACGATACTGATTATAATATGATTATGATAATGTCATGCATCCCTTGTTTCCCTAGCTGGGGCATACTGTTTTCTCATCCGGCCGACTTCACCCCCGTGTGTACGACGGAGCTGGGCCGAGTTGTCGAACTCAACGAAGACTTCAAGAAACGCGGGGTCAAGCTAATCGCGCTGTCATGTGATCCCGTGGCAGACCACCTGTCCTGGTCAAAGGTCAGTTATTGCACTAGACAAGGCGACTAAGTATGCTAGGCGTGCATTGCTAAACTTTTGTTTCGAGTCGCGCGTTTGAGCGATTGTGTCAGTGCATATTACACAATATTTGTTGCCGCGATTCGATTTTTTAATCGGTTCAACAACGGTTGCGTTGGCTGAATCAACAAACGACTAGAGTTTGGTTGAGTTGCGGACCAGCGTATATTGCACGACTGGTCAATGTTAAGTCAAATAAACACACAATTTGCAACAAAAGTTTAGCAGTGTACGCCTAGCATTACAAATATATAGTCAACAACGCCTTATTTCTATAACACATTCGCTACATCCGTAGTATTCCATACCTGAAGTCCTATCGCAATCGGTAGTAAGTTCACCATGCAAAAAAATCGAATTCATTGTGGAAACCAACGCAACAGCCAATCAACAGTCGGTGCTATGTCACGTGTTAACACTGATATACTTTTCATTGAGGCTGGTTTGGCGATAATGTCTCAGTTGCAGGCTTTTACGGGTTTGGTACGTGCCTGTTTGGGTGATTGCATATAACGAAGCGTTATTTAATTAATATCCTTTTTACTTACAGTTTTGTGCCTGCGCTCTGTTGCTGCATATGACATGTCTAAATAAAAAAATTGTCACATACGCTAATATGCAACTGTTACAATTTCCAATTTTAAAATAAAAACAATTGTATTAATGCACACACACATTAATGCGTACCTATATACAGTATTACTAGTAGGAGGTAATTCTATGTTTGTGATGACGTTGTTGTCATCGTTATTAGGACGTCATGGCGTGCGTGCTAACATGTTTGTGGTGACGTTGTTGTCATCGTTATTAGGACGTCATGGCGTGCGTGCTAACATGTTTGTGATGACGTTGTTGTCATCGTTATTAGGACGTCATGGCGTGCGTGTTAACATGTTTGTGGTGACGTTGCTGTTATCGTTATTAGGACGTCATGGCGTGCGTGCTAACATGTTTGTGGTGACGTTGTTGTTATCGTTATTAGGACGTCATGGCGTGCGTGCTAACATGTTTGTGATGACGTTGTTGTCATCGTTATTAGGACGTCATGGCGTGCGTGTTAACATGTTTGTGGTGACGTTGCTGTTATCGTTATTAGGACGTCATGGCGTGCGTGCTAACATGTTTGTGGTGACGTTGTTGTTATCGTTATTAGGACGTCATGGCGTGCGTGCTAACATGTTTGTGATGACGTTGTTGTCATCGTTATTAGGACGTCATGGCGTGCGTGCTAACATGTTTGTGATGACGTTGTTGTCATCGTTATTAGGACGTCATGGCGTGCGTGTTAACATGTTTGTGGTGACGTTGCTGTTATCGTTATTAGGACGTCATGGCGTGCGTGCTAACATGTTTGTGGTGACGTTGTTGTTATCGTTATTAGGACGTCATGGCGTGCGTGCTAACCTGTTTGTGGTGACGTTGTTGTTATCGTTATTAGGACGTCATGGCGTGCGTGCTAACATGTTTGTGGTGACGTTGTTGTTATCGTTATTAGGACGTCATGGCGTGCGTGCTAACATGTTTGTGATGACGTTGTTGTTATCGTTATTAGGACGTCATGGCGTGGGTGTCGCAGCCAGGCAAGGAACTTCCGTTCCCGATCATTGCTGATGAGAGTCGGGAGCTGGCGACGAAGTTTGGCATGCTTGACCCGGCCGAGAAGGACAAGAAAGGACTCCCTCTCAGCTGTCGTGCGGTGAGACCTCGTTGATAACATAAACAATTCAAGGCAATAATTACGAATTCATATGACATGACGTCAAGTGTTCTTCTTGTTGTTGGTTGATGAACATATGTTCCCATAATAGGATCTTATAAACTCGTAGCAAATGTTGCTAATGTTGTGCCCCAACCATAATGAGATTTTGTTTATGGCTGCAACATTAAGTCAATTATAATAATTGATCAGCCTGGACATTGCCATATGACAATAAGGGAATTCCGATGGAACTGCATTTCTCGGAATATTTATAAACCCTCAAAGACGACATTTTGAGGAAACTAAACCGAATTATTTTTTAATGGTTATCGTGGTCGTCGCTACAAAATTACACTAGTACCTTTAAGGGGCATGCAATTTAAAGGCTTTCAAAATAATTTGAAATTGTTGGTACTTTATGCAGTTCTGTGGCTAGTGTAAAATGTACGATGTACTGTTTCCATCGTGTTCCAGGTGTTCATCGTCGGTCCAGACAAGAAGCTGATGTTGTCCATCCTCTACCCGGCGACGACCGGCAGGAACTTCAAGTGAGCCTTGTTTTGTTTGTTTACGATTTCGACCCTTGTTTGGTGACGCTAAGTAAACTGAGTTATGACTTCCTTGTGTCGAGGTGATCTACCCGCATTGGCCGTGTCGCCAGCTTTACTGGGTGATTCAAATTTACGGAAAACGGACACGGAATGGTCGAAAGTGTGTCAGTCTGGCTGCTTCATGTTGGATGTAATAAGATACGGTGGACGCTGCTTAACATAATCACTTCAGAATCACGCAGAAAAGCAGTTCTTGGACCCAATATTCATATATACGACCATTACAGTCGCGTTCGTGCGTGCGTGCGTGCGTGCGTGCGTGCGTGCGTGCGTGCGTGCGTGCGTGCGTGTGTGATCAAAGTGCAATCATCCCTGCCACTTTCTCGGACACACATCCAGGCCTTCGTATACGCACGTACACAGCACAGTCGGCCAGTTAAATAACACTAGTAAGTCATGTCAACAAATTAGCCGTGCAACTTTTCCGCATTCAACGCCTCGGTCGTTATGCCCCCGTTTTGGTTATGCCAAAACATAATGATGAATGAAGAACGGTGGTTCCGATGTACACTGCCTGGTGGAAAATTCCTTGATCTGGTGGCCTGAGTCATACAGAGCAGACTGTTGTGATTGGCCAGTAGTTCACCTACTAATTTAACGCCACCTGGTACAACACCGACATAGAATCAACGCCATCAATCGCTGTACTTCTTCATCAGTCGTGTTAGGTTTCAGGCACAACCCGGAACTCATCCGTAAACGTAATAAATACATTTTTTACGCTTCGTCCTCTGCAGTTGCACTAGCTTTCATGCCGTGGACCTTTTATGTCAAGGCGGCGATTACGCAAAGCTGTCTCGTGACAGGAAACACGCCTGTCACGTAATTATCAGAACTGCTGACTCATCTCAGGCATTCCGTGCAGACGATGTTGATCTCGCGTGCAGCTAGCGACAAAGAGGTCTGTCTTGCTCCATTGACATTCAGGACCACGACTACGGGGTCGTGTTGCTAAATATAATCACGTCTTTTTCACAAAATACACGTGACACTCGTACACACGGGGTAGCACTCCCCGCCCTCAGCGTAGTGCGTCCATTCTCGAAATAAATAAAAAGGTACGAATCCCGACGAGAGCATAACACCACCTGCATTGTGACAAAGAATGACGTCACGTCAGTGTCGTCTAGCCGGTCTACTCGCGCCCCGATGTTGACCCAGCTGGCCGATTCGTCTTACGCAACGCTTCAGTTACCTATTAATTTATTTCCTTGTAAACAAATACGTTTCTCAATTGTGAATGTGGAGTTAATCGTAAATGTGGACATGGTTAACAGGCAGCCACTGTTGTTTGGTGGATGACAGTTGAACCACCTAGACATTGATGATGAATATGTTATAAATTGTTTTTGTTTGTTTTCACAGCGAAATCCTGCGCGTCATCGACTCATTGCAGCTGACTGCGAAGCATCAAGTGGCGACACCTGTTGATTGGAAGGTAGCGATAATACATGGCATCGTCTTTCTTCGACCTGTCCCATTATCCTGCATTGAATGCGAAACTTTCTGTTTTCACGACGTTTCTCAAATTCTAGCAATATTTTCGGGGCACTGTTACATTGAAGAAGTGTTAGTTAGTATTGATTCTTAAACCGTTCTAATATTTGATCCTCAATACTGTCAAAGTGATTTTAAAATATCTTGTTAATTAAGTAACATTAAATGTAGTATCATACGTCCAAGCTTCATGGAAATTATGTTAATTTGATAGCATAAAATGCCCTGTATCACGACAAATGTGGCAACTTTGAAGAGGTTTTAAACATGGCAATGCCAAACCCAAAGGCTAGAGGTGGTAATAAAGTACCTACCAAGTTGACATCAGTCGATCTTCTTAATGTTATCTTTGATGTTGTGACTTAACGTCAATTAAGACTGGTCTACATTGTTATTAGCTAAAGCAGTTTTGTTTTCTTTACATGTACAAATCTGCGTAAAACCCCCACTTGGGTTAGCAAGACTAGTGCAACAACGTGGAAGTTTTAAATGAAGAATGTTTTGTATATTGGTAATAGATGGTTATGCTATGAACCTTCCCAGTTACATTGTGTTTAATTCTTCCAGGATGGTGATGACTGCATTGTGGTGCCCAGCTTATCAAACGACGATGCGAAGAAGTTGTTTCCCAAGGGTGTTGATATTAAGGAGTTGCCTTCCGGGAAACAATATCTTCGCTACACGCCCAATCCTCGGCTCTAGACATTCACTGTGATGTCAGGCTGCGCCGGAAACAGTGACTGGTTGGATGCACTTGAACCGCATGTGTCGTAGCATACGGTGCTTACTTTACGCAATGACACATACAAACTTAAGTCATAGCATGCAGTGCTTACTTTACGCAATGACACATACAAACTTAAGTCATAGCATGCAGTGCTTACTTTATGCAATGACACATACAAACTTACGTCATAGCATACAGTGCTTGCTTTACGCAATGACACATACAAACTTAAGTCATAGCATACAGTGCTTGCTTTACGCAATGACACATACAAATTTACGTCATAGCATACAGTGCTTGCTTTACGAAATGACACATACAAACTTAAGTTAACATTAATTTTTTTAATTCGCTTTGTTTAAATCTGCTGGTAGTTCGTTGTTGTGGTGTGAAAATAAAAGTATTAATTTATTGTGCAACAACATGTTAGGTATGAATGTCACCAATTCTGCATGTTCTCTTTTACAAAGTAGGCATTCTAACCTTTGTTGTACTTATGATAATGTGAGGTCACAGCCCCATGCAGGCCGTTATTGTCTCCTTACGATCTCTTCAGTCCGCCATCTGTCAAATGCTTGATGTCAATCCTTCCAATTTTTTAACATCTTACTAATAAGGTAACATGAAGTAACACTTATTGTAAACATCTTACTAATAAGGTAACATGAAGTAACACTTATTGTAAACATCTTACTAATAAGGTAACATGAAGTCACACTTATTGTAAACATAACAGTTCACCCGCAACCCTTTCCTGGTAGCGTTACTTGCACTGCTAAATCATGAGTGTTTTAAATTAAGAAGATGACGTAGTCATGATATTTACATGTAGATCTTTTTTGGACAATTATACTATTGATTTTATGGATGCATTTGTCTTGACCTTAACCTGGCAGTTCTCCACGGAACAATTAAATTACAATTTGATGTAAAACATTACAAATAACACTTGTTGTTGTAGTAAGTTTGTGTTCTCGTCACAAAGAGGGTGGGGGAATACAATATGTTTTCAAGTACACCTAGCAGGACGGTTCGGCCCAAGTGAGTCGCGGTAGTGTATGGGAACAGACCAAAGTAGGCAAATACTTGTGGTTGCTGAATTACACTTCCATCATTTAAAAAGTATACAGTGAGATGCTTATATATAAAGCTCAGCCATTTGGTTTTTTTTTTTGATCGATGTGTTGACATTTTAATGGTATTTTAAAATTATTAGTTAATGAACCATCTTCATAAAGGGTGTATGAGGGTATTTTAACTGTCTGATGTTTTCGCTCACGTCTCATTTCGGGCTTGTTTCGCGAAAGATGAAATCTAACTACGCCATACTGTCTCACTAATTTTTTGTAAGTTGGAGAAAAGATGCCTGGAAGCTCTGGGAATATGGACTGTTTTGCAGCAATATTTCGTTGTCTAGGATGACCCAATTAATGATATACTGAATTACTTTGACAAGGATCTTATTGTCATCATGTGTGTGTGTTTCGTATCATCATCGTGTGTGTATGTTTCGTATCATCATCGTGTGTGTATGTTTTGTATCATCATCGTGTGTGTATGCTTCGTATCATCATCGTGTGTGTATGCTTCGTATCATCATCGTGTGTGTATGTTTCGTGTCGTCATCGTGTGTGTATGTTTCGTGTCGTCATCGTGTGTGTATGTTTCGTGTCGTCATCGCGTGTGTATGTTTCGTATAATCATCGCGTATGTATGCTTCGTATCATCATCGTGTGTGTATGCTTCGTGTCATCATCGTGTGTGTATGCTTCGTGTCATCATCATGTGTGTATGTTTCGTATCGTCATCGCGCGTGTATGTTTCGTATCATCATCGCATGTGTATGTTTCGTATCGTCATCACATGTGTATGTTTCGTATAATCATCGCGTGTGTATGCTTCGTATCGTCATCGCGTGTGTATGTTTTGTATAATCATCGCGTGTGTATGTTTCGTATAATCATCGTGTGTGTATGCTTCGTTCTCCTCCCCTCCGCGGCTCGAAGAACGAAGTAGGAATGAAAATTGTTTCTGGTCGTCTTCCTTACAACCGTGTTATTATTCCATATAGTTAATGAATGCTTAATTATTCCAACTAATTAGTGGATCAATTAACCAGAGCTAACTACGATTTTTTTAATTATGACGGTTGTACACCCTGGTGTTTAAGCACATTAAATGGGTCGTATTTTTTAGGTACCATTTCCTACAAAAATGATCTATAGAAACAGTTTTTATTAATTAACCTCGATTATCCAGGCTCCGCGCTGTTGCGCCACCGTTTGTCGCACACATATTTTGGCTTGGATGCAGAGTGGGGTTTAATCGGGTTCCCGTTTAGGAAAGGATCCGGTATTGGTCAATCCAAGATGGCGCTCTACACCGCTGTTTTCTGCTTAATCAGTAAATGTGAATGGGCTAAATCAAATTAAATGTCTTGCTCGATGTCTAAGATAGTTGTCTTACAAAATTCGTAGTTAATGTGACATGACAACGTTTCGGTATTGAATTGGCTTTAATTGCGAATTTTGCTTGGTCTATTTTTATAGTATAAAATCAGCAGATTTCACTAAGTAGCCACTCTTCTCCAATATGATTCACTTTGTAAGTACAATGTAGCACACTGCATTGTCAAACTACAGTAACTCTTGACCAAGGAATTTGTCGTTTATTGACCTAAATATTGATTAATAAAGTAGCAATTTTTAGACTTTAGAACATAAATGTACAAGTTTAGTGCCAATATTGAGTATCTACTGAAACCCCATTTTGATCAATAAAAGTACATATAATAACAAGTGTGTTTGTGCTACAAAGATTTTTTTATACGTCTGGTACAAAACTTGGTTCGTTCGAAACTAATGCTGATAAATAAAAATTTTCATATAAATTGTTTCTTGTTTTCTACCCCAAATTTACTTTTCTTCAAACAATTTCTGACCTGGAAGTAGAGGAGTATAGCAACTCCGTTGTCAAATGACACTCATTTAAGGAACTCTCAGCAACGGAATTTTTCATTTATTGATCCAAATATTGCTTATTAAAACAAATATTTTTAGTTTTTTTATGAATGCAAACATTTCGTTCGCATCAACTGTACCCCATTTTGATCAATAAAAGTACACATAATATCAAGTGTGTTTCAGGCTCCAAAGATTTTTTTGTACTTCTGGTACACAATGGGGTTCGTTGGATACTGTTGTTAATAAATCATAGATTTCATATAAAAGTAATTGTTTATTGTTTTCTACCCCAAATTTACTTTTCTTCAACCAATTTCTGACCTCGCAGTAGAGTATAACAACTGCTTATCAAAATACAACCCTACAAGGAACTCTCAGCAAAAGAATTTTTCATTTATTGATCCAAATATTGAAAATGGCTATTTTTAGTTTTTTTATAAATGCATTTTATAAACACATTGTGTAAATATTGAATACATACAAATGTAACACTTATAGTAAAATATTATTTATTTATATTTTATTTATTATATACATAGATGAAACGTGTTAACTTGACCCATTTAATTTTAATAAATGGAACATACACGCACCAATTCCAGTCCCATTTCGTGCGTATGTAACAAGTGGCGCTGCATGATGGACCTGGGCACCAGTGTAAGTGGGGGTTCTCATTGTAACAGAAATCATGTATGTGCTCAGAATGTAGGTGCATACATAAGTAGTTTTTTAAGATTTCATCCGGGCATTTAGCTAATTCATAAAATAAGAGTGAACTTTTATTGGTTTATATAATTCGAATTAACTTTAAACTTTTATTATATTGACACAACTGTCCGACTGAAAAGTTAAATTGGGCAAAAAATACTTTGCATTTCGATAATGACGCCGATTGTCTGCTGGCGCCTACACAAAATGGAGTGGTGACAGAGAGTAACAATGAGACCACGCCAATTAACCATACCTGACAATTACTGCACGATTTTTAAGTTGAAAATGGCATTTAAAATGGCGACAACCAGGAAAACCTCAGCGAAAATGTTCTTGTTAGATAGAATCATAATAATTATAATTAGTTTTATAAAAAAAAAACAGAAATGGTTGTTTTGTGTAATAACGTGTACAGCGAGATGGTTTCAAATCCAGCGACTCCTGGCTGACAGCCGAATGCCAGCATTTGCATCTTTATTAATTTCTTAAAATGCATAGTATTGAAGAGTTCCATGTGTTACAGTGGAACTGTCCGTTTTTTGGTAATCCGCACGTTTTTGTTAACAAATCTTGACACACAGTAAATTCCAAAATTTTTATGCGATTCACCAATCTGCACACTTTGTTAATCCTGCCACAACCCCTGGAACCACAGTTCCATAATATTTCCTTCTCATGTGCTTGACGACGGGGTAACAAGACCTTGTATGACAGCGTGAGGGAACTAGTGTTCGACAGGCAGAGCTGCAAGTTCAAATTGAAGTTTCTAACCCACGACCGCTTGGACGCTGAGCGAGCACCATGCCATGCATGCACAGATCGACTGCGCCAATTTTGGAAGTCCGTCTTATAAGCATGAGGTTATTGAGAGAATGGTTTGTCACGATATATTAAATATATTAAATATACCACACCTTATTTGGCATTAAATATGATGACATTAATAATTACCGTACATATATCATACAAATGCATCACAAATGTTGTACGACCTCCTTGTGGGCTTGGCGTCTTGTTTGCCGAGACAAGTGATGTGGCTTGACACTTTTTAACAAAAAAACTGATGGAAATCCCTGTGAATTTCAGGTGAAATAATTCATCCACATGAATTCGACATTGCTTGGCAGATAGTGTGAAAACACATTTACATAGCAGGAGAGCCGTAGCAGATACTTACAGATAATGGCTGACTAATGACACAAACTACATTAACTGAGTATAAACATGCGCAAACAGCAAAAGCTGCAGCTTCCCTTGGCATCATTCGCCTGCATCACAGCTTATCTACACCTGTATATACAGATATGCCCACCGTTGATTCTAACTCTGCACAGTGCAGTCTCTGTCGTGTGGCTATAAATAATGATTCTGTGGAGCTCATAGTTCCTAGTTGAAACACATGTGTCACTTCTTGACCATGTGGTCCTCCAACTGATCAGTGGCAATGTATTCCTGTATACTGGTCTTGTTCACCTGGAAGATCTTCTTCTTCTGTGCTTCGCTCAACCAGCTTCGGATGACCCTCCATACAGCTGCAAACAAGAAGAGATCTGATCAATGAAGTGTGTTCTTCGTCTTCATGCTAGAGCAAATCCGCCAAATTTGAAGATTATATGCTCATGCATGAATAGTCAAAGAAAGTAGGTAGATAGACATCACAGCAGAACAGGTAGCTACCAGCTAGATACAATAAGAACAAGGAAAGGAAAGAACAGAGAGGAATATTTATGTGTTTGATCTTTAAATAGAGATTCCTGGTCAGCTCAGTCTTGAACTTGACCAAGGAATCTGCCTCTGCAACAAGAGGTCGTTCCATTCTGGAACTGTTCTTGGGAAGAAGCTGTATTTGTAAGTCTGCCTTAGTTTGAAAACATCTATGATGATTTGCATGTTGAGTGCATCAATTCAGCTCGGTGAAAGCAGGACATTATGGTAAACTTTCAGTGGGGTATGCTATGAGCCAATAGTAGAAAAAACAGACAACATTGTTCTCACAGCACACCCATGACCAATGGCCAGAATCTGGCACCACCAATGGCCAGAATCTGGCACCAACACATGGTGATCAGGACGGTTACCAGCGAGAAAGTGGATATAAACATAACTGCACATTTTAAAGCAGAATTCCAACGTTCCAGAGAATAACTGAAAAAATCGAATGTACACTATATTTAACTGTGCAGCTCATTTATATTCCCACCTAGATAAAGCATGTTTTATTCAAGAATTTCCACTGGAGATTATGTTTGTCATCAGAAATGCATTAGCAATGTCAAAAGCCTCCATAGCATTTTCATTCCACCAGTGCATGGGTCCAAAAAGAAGTCTTGAATTAAAGAGTAACTTATCTGTGTGTGTGTCTAACAATATGTAGCACCAATGCTACCATGCAGGGTTAGTATGTTTGTATTACACACGTAGATGTTCTACCATCTTGAGTCTACAGTAACTACAGTTGAACCTCAATAATCTGGAAACCTCGGCATCCGGACAACATTTGAAAAAAATATACCCCATTAATTGTATGATCTGTTTATCCAGAAAACTCATTAATCCAGACACATAGACTGATAACCAATGTGTCTGGATTAACAAGTTTCCACTATATATACGACACTGGAACTGTGGCGAGGCATGCAAAGATCTTACTACGGATTGTTTCATCATAAAATACACTGTTTATATATGACTAAGGTAGCAGCAAAAGCTCAGCTATTCTGGGACCTCCACACTCACCGGATAGTAGCATCGGCATTTCAAACAACAAAATGTACGCTGTTGTCGAGGGGAAATATGTCGAGAGGGCAGATATGATGAATCGTACGACCTCAAGATCCTAGAAACACACCACGCACATCTCTGGCTTGAACAGAGACTTCACATAATTCTGATGTCGGAAAATATAATTTAACAAGATTGCCATCCAAAGTAAAAACCCCATGTGGCGAGTGGATAAAGAAGTCATCTGATTATTGGGAGTCCAATGATTATTCATCCATGTGACAATGTGTAATGCTCTTATCAGCCTTATGAGATATTTGTCAATTTTGTTTTTGTCGATAATGTTATCACCACAGAGTCGACATTATATTGTCATACTTTAGTTTTCCTCTGCAACATAGTGGTTCATTCCATCTAGTTAGAAAACATAATTTGCTTCTACAGAAACGGTGTCATGTGTAGGTGCCATCTATGGAGAATAACATGAATATCTTTCTTCTAAAAATACAAAAAAATGTATTGGAAAATAAAAAATAATCGTGTTCCGGTTTGTCATACTGAACCCTTCAATAGTGTTTGCAAGATTACAATATAAACTACCACTAACCATATTTAGGAGCCCAGCTCCACTGAAGTCAAAGATGACGGCAATGTGCTCTCCCATATGTTCCTTGAAATGCTGTTCAAGGAAGTAGGCCATATATTTCTTCAGATCTTCTACGTATGTGCCTTTTTTGTGGTGGGCAACTTTAAAATACACTGCAATAAGAAACAACACCCTTATTAGTTTAAAAAAATATTTCTTTCCTGATGTTCTTCTTTTTTAATAGTGGTCAGCAAAAACAACAGTATGATTTTGTGTAACAATCCCTCCTCGATTCACTGAGCCCATCGTGAATCAGGTTAATTGATGCTCAAATCTGTGAGTGAATGAATAGTTTAAGTATTAATAATAAAAGAATACAAGCAAAAAAGAATTTATTTTGACCATTAGATGGGGGTAACTTGGGAAAGTGTGAATACCCGCATGTCATAGTATATACATCCGGATCACTTTTGTAATTTTTTCGTCGAAGTTTGACTGGATCAGATAAAAAATAATTTCACAGTTTTTGCAATGATTTCATAAAAATTAAATAACATGTTTCCACAAATGAGCTAGCATGACAAAGTCGATACTAGATAGACTTGGTGTTTCCCTGACATGTCTCAACTGAGATTAAAGGGAATGCATCTTGTTTGACAAAATACTAAATTAATAATTCAATATGGCAATAATTTAGAAATGCTGCAATAATTTGCATATTTCCATTCATAATACTTACTTATTTTTTTTCCATCTTTATTCTTTCCATGCCAGTAAATAATGTTTCTTTCCAGCATTTCCTTTGGGAATGATTCCATGGTCAGGTCTGAAAGAGAAAGTGGTTAACTTGGATCAAACTACAATTCAACAGGATATCTTGTTGCACGGGTGCCCAAGGTTTGAAACTATCTAATACAGGCATGTGAGAGTCGAAAGATTAATTCAGAGGAACTTATATGCGTCAAGTGGTAAAGGGGGCCCTCCCCTGAAAATTTATGGAAGCTACATTGTTTGTGGTGCATTCTGGTGACTTTATGCCATATTCTTCTCATATTTTCAGTCTTTCTAACTAATCATAACATTGTACACAGACTAAACCCAACTCACAAATGTATATTTCCTGTAGATAACATATAATTTATTATGGAAAACACTTTAAATTCTGCAACGAGTGTTGTTACACATAATCAGCAGATAATATTGACACAACCGTCCAGAAATGTTAAGGCAGTAGGTCTCTGAATCGATGGATGTGTAGACTAATTGATTACAGGGTGTACTTGTTCTTAGTTAGCTGTCTTTCAGTGCTGCGTCTCATTCTGTTATTTCTAGCTTTCTTCCTCATTTCTTCTTTCTGCTTTACCAACGACTGAAGGTGGGCAGTTTTCAGTTGCTTTGACTCCTTGGTCACTTCCTCCTGTGCATTTCGCTTCGAAGTTGGAACTTGCGCAGATAGGTTGAGGTTCCTCAAGCTCTTTCAGTTTGATTTCATTTCCTCTCTGGATTACCTCCTTCCTGATGCAAGCCATGTCACCCTAAAGTATGAAAGACACAAACTATATCGAAGTAAATGTATTTTGTTGTCAGTGAAAATATATGTCCTTGGAACACGAGTACATCCTGTGTTACCTCTCATCCAAGATGTTTACTTCTCTGCATCAAAATCAGTTTTTGGTCAAACAATAATCAGTCAACCATGTATAGGAGACTTTAATTGTGTGACTCGTTTATAGAAAGCTAACAGATTGGGATGACGATCGCAATAACAAGATAAATGATAAAAATTTGTGTCAGAAACAAATGTACAATGACTGCGCTTATTTACTGTAATTATTTTGATATAACTCCATCGCTGTTGTCATACTGTTATTTTAGATCGTGGTACTAAGCCTTAACTACAACCTTATATGTGATAGTCTAAAAAATACAAAAATAACTTACCAAATTAACTTTCTTCGATTCGATTTCCAAATTCCCGCCTCGTACAACAAACGGCTTGCATGTGCAAAATGTAAGCTGAACGGTTATTGGCCAGAATGGTGTCTCTTGCCCAATCAGAGAAAAGATAACAGTAGCGGCTTGATTTATAACACGGATGACGGCTTACTGTCGAAGGAATTTATTCTTGATTTTGCCATGGCACACCTCCCACGTATACCAAAAAACTTTTCTTCGGATCTGGACGAATCAAAAAAGTTACCAAAATTAGTTTCTAAGCCGAGGAATTCCACATTTCTGTGGAAATATCTCATGCCTGCTAATAGTAGCAACATGTGCTAATGGGTGTACCTTGATGTATATCTGCTTGGCCATTAAAAAGTTATTTTATATAATGGTTAGCAAGCAATTATATATCTTAGCACACTGGAGTGGTTTTTATATAAAAATACATATTGATCCTGTTATTATACACAATACACATGTTATATGTTATCATATGTTATCATATATCATAATATACATGTGAACAGTTTACATACATGTCTATGTAGGACAAAGGATAATGCTGCTATCCAAATTTTAAATATTTGCTACCTTCAAATGAGAGCACATCATATTTGGTCAAAAACAGGTAATGTGTACATTGAAAATTATACTTTCTTATCTTTCTGACATGCAAATATGCCACAGAAAAATGTTCTATAATAAAAACACACAAAGAACTACCATACTGTATACCAATATATAGTCTATAATAGTTATCATTAGTTATTATTATTTCCTTGTTAACTAATGGTTGCCTGTAGTTACCATTGAGTGTGTAGTCTTTCCTAAGCTTGAGCGTTACATCCATATCTTGAGTCACCTCATCGAGGTCAGTACAGCTGCTGAGGAAACAGTCGAGGAACTTGTCGTTGTTCCGAACCATCTCCACATCTCGTGAGTCATAGTCTGTCTCCAGACTCTCTGCAACAGACCAACACATTATGATCGTATTATAAGCGAGATATAATTCGTGTGGGCAGCACAACAAATTGTATGTAAACATCTAATAATGTTATTACCGAGATAATCCCGATTTAAACTTTTAAATGAAAGCTAGTGCATTCTCATGCATTTAGACTAGAGCATCATCCTCTTTGCTGCCTCTTTCAATGCCACTTTCACCCTTGCTACTGTTTCTATGGTCAATGTCGAAATAAGCATTAAACATGCGGCTGAAATCCAAAACCTCTATAATTTTGAACTTTAAATTCTCCATAACAACAAATAATTTTTTATTCAGATGGAAGTACCCTCCTGACCATCATCAGGACGACACGCGTGCGTGCATGCACACACGTGCACGCACGCAACATGTATTCAAGTCGTACCAGCATATTTTGTGAGGAAGAGCTCTCGCAAGGCTGCCACACTGCATTCTGGGTCCTAGAAACAGAAGCAAATACCAGCACACATTATTCTGCACAGTGGATTGGTAATAGTTGAAATATGACTTGTTATTTTGATAAAACATACATTTCGATATATCATACAGAAATTACAAATAAAATGGTCATGGCATAAGTTGGGCCATGGAGGGGGGCCTTGACAACGTGAATAACCTAAGGTAAGGATGACCTGTTATCACTGAGAAGACCCCTAAACTGCACCACTGGCCTGACACCCTTAAATGTTACGCAAGATGCCTTTCTCCAATAACAGTACAGTGACTACAGTCAATATGAAAAAGTGAATACTTATTTTAAGGTTTCTGTGTCAGAGCCAATATTTCACTGACTAAACATCAAAACGTTTCTCCTCAGCTGTTACTGTGTGCCATGATGTCTGGATGACAGCAGTCGTTTCAGGGTCTAAAGTGTGACTGGATGCTAAAAGTAAAGAACTGGTGGTGCCATATGAAACTGAGCCAATGAAACCAAGTGGGCTGATAAAGAGCTGATAAAACGCGAATCTAGAAATCAGGTGACAGGTTTTGGGAACACATAGCTACAAAGATGCATGAAATACAATTAGAAAAAGAATGAAATACATTTAGAAAAAGATTAGCTTTTTTACTGAAAAACAGAAATAATATTAATTACTATCTGTTCTGTTTCAGAGAAAAATTATGACATATCTGATGCCAAGGGTTAGCCTTTTATAAATGCAATTACTGTTTCATGGTTCACTTGCAATAAATGTCTCATTTGATTAACGTTAACTCATATCACATTTTTTTTTATTTAAGAAGATCCAAATCTACGAGCTCCAGATTGCACGTGGATATCAAGGAAATCATTGGCTGCCACTTATTGAGAGAGACAAATGATTTTTCACCTATGTATAGCCTGCCCTTGTCAGATACATGCCAATTTATTCTTAAATATATTCACACTGCTAACTTTCACACAATCATTTGACATAACAAAAGTAATTAACAATTCCTTGTAGGGGTCTGCAATTAAATGATATTGGTTTTGCATAGTATCAAACTTCAATACTTTGAGAAGACCCCTAATCACCCCCAACATTCCATAGCAGCTTAGGGAAACTAGGACATAAAATCTGACAGCATGGCATGAGGTACAACCTACATATAAGGGGCAGGGCTCATTGCAGAATAATTAATGGTCACAATTAAGATTAAAGGCAGAATTTATGTTTTTTATTTAGGGGGAGTAGGCCTGCTTCCACAACTGAATGTTTTGTATAAAAATATGAGTTAATAGACAACTGTCAATATTACTGGACACCACGTGATATTGCTATTGGACTGACAATAATATAATTATTATAAAGAAGACACAACATTAAACAAATTTTTTCTTGATTTTGCCTGGATCAATTTGTCAACAAGGTTAAAAATAAAACATTAGGGAGACAATACCCCCTATGTACCACCCACGCTGTTAGATTCAACCTACAGTTGACTTTCCAATTGGTCACCATGTTAACGTTTCGCATGATTATAAGAAAACATGACCATAAAAAATTCTAAAACTTTTTACCTGCCGCTGTTATCATCCCATCGACATGCTGGTAGTTTTTTTTTTCAAATTTAG
>OY759272.1:35142126-35189626 GCA_963662155.1 Lamellibrachia columna | reverse complement strand
AGTGAATGAGTGGGTGAGTCTGTGAATGGGTGGGTGGGTGGTTACATATGTGCATAATGTCATTACATTTGAAACAAATGCGAATCCTATTTATAAAGCCTCGAGGACGCATACGCATCCGGTGTCCGTTGTCGTTACGCGAGCTGCTTCCTTGACGCTTTCACAGGGACGCGAACGTGCTGCGAGCGTTGATAATCGCATTACGTAAATCTCAATGATGGATTACTACAATTAAAACAAGCCTTGCGTTTGAGTTCTCGTGTACGGCGACGTCCTCGGCGTGCGTGCTGCAGCCGCGCCGCTTGTCCCGCTACGTCCTCGGCGTGCTGCAGCCGCGCCGCTTGTCCCGCTACGTCCTCGGCGTGCTGCAGCCGCGCCGCTTGTCCCGCTACGTCCTCGGCGTGCTGCAGCCGCGCCGCTTGTCCCGCTACGTCCTCGGCGTGCGTGCTGCAGCCGCGCCGCTTGTCCCGACCGGAACACAGCAACTACAGTCTCGTCGAGAGCAGGTTGAAATATCGAAATACATGACACCCGTCACTGCCGGTCGCAGTCATTAATGTTGAAATTCTAATCATTGGGGCTAGGCCGCTCCTTTTATTGTGACACTCGCACACATAATCACGAATGTCAGCGACGCATTTGATTCATCAGACTCCGCTTCAGCGGGTCGTGTTTTTGTCGCGCGTTGGCTGCGATTATGACGTCGCAGTAACAGCGCTCGACGACTTCGACGTCGGCTCTAATTATAATCTATAATTCATGTTTGTGCGTCCGCCGTGCGATCATTATCACGCTCGCATGGCAAGCCGCAGGCCGTGCTGCTTTCCTCAATACCTAAATGTCACTGCTACTTGTCGACGCTACTTGTACTATAAAGCCAGATAGTCATTTTCCAAAGCATTTTGAACGTTGACTTTTCGACCTGAACTATTTTTTTTTTTAAAGCCGGACTGCCTGGCTTTCAGTTTTATTTGTCTACACCACGTGTGTGTTGTACATCACAAATAATAATACTAATCTTGTCATTTAGCCTGATACATACTACTGCAGAACACTACTTGTGTTTTGTTGCTAGTACTGAACTATATCTATATGGAATACTCTGGATGAATCTTTTGGAGAACGTTCTCCTACTCCGCTAGGGGTCGCTCTGCAGTAGCTTTAATCTACGCCCGATTCATTGCCATATCTTTGTTCACAGTACTGTTGCCTTCGTGAAGCTCGTTCGTTCGTGGGTTTGTTGATTAATTAGTTGATTAATGTCATTAGTTCTTATTGCACAACCGTTGATTTTTGTACGCAGCCGCATATATGTCAAGTTAAATGTCAAGCTGAAGTGTACACGTAACAAGGGCAGCAACAGTCGGGGGTATAGCTGTCAGTGACTGTTAACGCAGCTGTTCCACATAGCTGCACAGGTGTGTACCTGTCACATTTGTCGTTTTCCAATGGTCAGTCAGACAGCCCAAGTAATTACATCACCAAAAATCAGAAAATCGTCATCGAACAACAGACTAGATTGTCTGAGAAATACTAATACGCGAAATGGGTATTGGTTCATGATAATATAACATCGGTCAAAAAACAATCCCCATAAACTCTTGATGTATGTTTTTACTTTACCCCGGTAATGTTACATAACGTTGTTGTTGCGTTGAAGCCTTTATGATGGCAGTTATGCTGAACTGTTAATGCATTATGCACAACGCATGATGTCAATGGATTCCACTGACACAATACGGCGGCTAAGCAGCAACGGCTCCAGACAAAAGAATCGGCTTCTCCAGGGACGCAGCGCAAAACCATGTCGCGGTGTCCCCTGCCCTCGCGACGAGCCCGTAAGATGTCCTCGTTCTCCCGGGCAGTGTGCGCGACGTGGTCTCTTAAGCGGCTGACTCACCCGAGGTTAGGCGTAACGAATGTCATTATGTGGATTTCTATCTGTGCTCAACGAACGTTTTGTCGTCTCGATAAATCCCATCGAATGGGCGTGGCGTCGCTGAAATAAAATTTTCAACGTTGACAGCGCGCGTGGATGAAGCTATACTGACGGAACCGAGGGAAACAAAGGAATTGACGATTCCGTGTGATTCTTAGTTGACCCGATTAATGTATCACATCGAACGAGAATGCTTTTTAACCATACATCTCTAACATGTAAGTCCCTACACACAAACTCACTATTGTTGGGCATGTATCCACTGTGTGCTAACTTAGTTTATGATTTTATTAGGAAAGTCTAACTGCGGTTTCAATATGCACTGTCCAGTATTGCAGTAGCTCCCGTTTCGTAGAATCACTTTTGGTCAAAGCAACTTGATTCTATTAAGCGGTTGATTCACTAGCGGCGCATTTTAATAGAGAGAAAATGTTGCAGGATCTATGTTTCTTATGTTACTTTCAACAACCCAAAGTCATTAAGCAAAAATTACTTCTCAGTTAATTAAAAAATATTATGCATAGTAGAACGTTACTATTGAGATCACCATCGGGACTGGGCCTATGTGACCGAATAGCGAGGTGGTCGTATTAGTGAGGTGACCGTATTAGCGGGATTTTTCATGTACTTTGTAAATGTACTTGTACTTTGTCATGTACTTTACTGTTATGGAAATAATGTGGGACTGTCCCAAGGTGATCATATTAACGCGGTTGCTGTATTACTAAGGTGACCGTAAAACGAGGTTCGACTGTGTTATAACATATGACTATTTAGTCTAGGAAGGCCGCATACAAGTCAGCACTTCAAAACCTATTGAGTACTCCTAAGTATTCCCAGTGGTTTCAGCTCAGTCTACGTGTGTATGTGTGCGTGCGTGCGTGCGTGCGTGCGTGCGTGCGTGCGTGCGTGCGTGCGTGCGTGCGTGCGTGCGTGCGTGCGTGCGTGCGTGCGTGCGTGCGTGCGTGCGTGCGTGTGTGTATTTCAGTCGATAAACAGATAAATAGAATATATCTCATTATCGTTGATGTCAATTACTACATTCGGGCCAGTAATTGAGTTGGCTGTGCCTTGGGAAACGCTGCGACAGCGAGGGAACAATGGACACGTGTCGCAGGAAGACGCCTAGCCAAAAACGTGGCCGGTTCCTTTGTTCGAGGAAGACAATAGGTGTGACGACACGTGTAGACCGCGTCCAGTTCGGCATTGTTCACAAACGTTCTACGGGGACATGATACAGACCTGCATCAAGTTTATGGTCCACGGCTATGATAATGATCATTTATTTCCCTTGACAATCACAAGATTGAATAAAAGTACAATAGGTAGTAGGTACAATAGGTAGTAGGTACAATAGGTAGTAGGTACAATAGGTAGTAGGTACAATAGGTAGAAGGTACAATAGGTAGTATGTACAATAGGTAGTAGGTACAATAGGGTATGATAAGTACAATGGAATAAATACAAAGCATAAAGTGCGTATTCTGAAATCGGAATAGACCAAAAACAGTCGTGTTCTGCATAAACATGTCTTATGTGTTAATGTCATTCATGCAACATTTTAACTAGATGGTTTGACTCGGTTGACTGTCATATTCGTATGACAGTCAGTTGAATCAAGTCTATAATTAACTTATACGTTAAAGTTTAATGGATATCACTGACTGCAAGACTACAACGCGGTTAGCACACGCAGCCAGAACAGAGTTACGCCGGGGTGTTGTGTCAACGGGAGCAAGCAGTTTTAGAAAGAGGGGCTAACCTCCCATCTCACACCAATTTTTCGGACCAACCTCCCATTTCTTGCCACATCCCTTCTAGAAAGGATGATGAGTATAGTTAATATTCGATTGTCGGAGAATATCGCAAGATTACAACCACACCAGTAACACAAGTCAAACTGATCCCGGGACATGTAGATTTATTAGTAGGTTTTTAGCATGTGCAACAACAGTAATTGATAACGTTGGATAAGTCTCCGAAACAAGCCACCCATAAAAGTGAATATGGTTGTGTGCACGTGAAAGATACTGTCTGTTCGTCACACAGACCTGACGCTCACTTCGATGCAGACAATGAAATAACTCAACACTCAATAACCACGTGACATCACCTTGGTATTGTGTAAGAATAGAGCACGTGAAACAAAGTCCGATGAGCGTTTCTGACGTTGGGAAGCTCTAATAACAAGTGCCATTGTGTGTGCCTTCTTTTTATACAAAGATGAACTCATCGTTAGTCAAATTGAACGACGTAACAGTACTGTTCGTGGTATCAGTACTGTTCATTGTATCAGTACTGTTCATGGTATCAGTACTGTTCATGGTATCAGTACTGTTCGTGGTATCAGTACTGTTCATGGTATCAGTACTGTTCGTGGTATCAGTACTGTTCATTGTATCAGTACTGTTCGTGGTATCAGTACTGTTCGTGGTATCAGTACTGTTCATGGTATCAGTACTGTTCGTGGTATCAGTACTGTTCGTGGTATCAGTACTGTTCATTGTATCAGTACTGTTCATGGTATCAGTACTGTTCATGGTATCAGTACTGTTCGTGGTATCAGTACTGTTCATGGTATCAGTACTGTTCGTGGTATCAGTACTGTTCATTGTATCAGTACTGTTCATGGTATCAGTACTGTTCGTGGTATCAGTACTGTTCATGGTATCAGTACTGTTCATTGTATCAGTACTGTTCGTGGTATCAGTACTGTTCATGGTATCAGTACTGTTCGTGGTATCAGTACTGTTCATTGTATCAGTACTGTTCATGGTATCAGTACTGTTCATTGTATCAGTACTGTTCATTGTATCATTACTGTTCATGGTATCATTACTGTTTATTGTATCATTACTGTTCATTGTATCAGTACTGTTCATTGTATCAGTACTGTTCGTGGTATCAGTACTGTTCGTGGTATCAGTACTGTTCATTGTATCAGTACTGTTCGTGGTATCAGTACTGTTCATGGTATCAGTACTGTTCATTGTATCAGTACTGTTCATGGTATCAGTACTGTTCGTGGTATCAGTACTGTTCATGGTATCAGTACTGTTCATGGTATCAGTACTGTTCATTGTATCAGTACTGTTCATGGTATCAGTACTGTTCGTGGTATCAGTACTGTTCATTGTATCAGTACTGTTCATGGTATCAGTACTGTTCGTGGTATCAGTACTGTTCATGGTATCAGTACTGTTCGTGGTATCAGTACTGTTCATGGTATCAGTACTGTTCGTGGTATCAGTACTGTTCGTGGTATCAGTACTGTTCATGGTATCAGTACTGTTCGTGGTATCAGTACTGTTCATTGTATCAGTACTGTTCGTGGTATCAGTACTGTTCATGGTATCAGTACTGTTCATGGTATCAGTACTGTTCATTGTATCAGTACTGTTCATTGTATCAGTACTGTTCATGGTATCATTAATGTTCATGGTATCATTACTGTTCATTGTATCAGTACTGTTCATTGTATCAGTACTGTTCATGGTATCAGTACTGTTCGTGGTATCAGTACTGTTCATTGTATCAGTACTGTTCGTGGTATCAGTACTGTTCATGGTATCAGTACTGTTCATGGTATCAGTACTGTTCATGGTATCAGTACTGTTCATTGTATCAGTACTGTTCATGGTATCAGTACTGTTCATTGTATCAGTACTGTTCATGGTATCAGTACTGTTCATGGTATCAGTACTGTTCATTGTATCAGTACTGTTCATGGTATCAGTACTTTTCATGGTATCAGTACTGTTCATGGTATCAGTAATGTTCATTGTATCAGTACTGTTCATTAATGATTATGGCCTGTTGTGTCTCTGAGCTCGGATCCCGAGAATTTAGGCGCTTTAGAAGTATTAGCATTGTTATTATATTAGTCATTGTTTTATTTGTATGTATTATTATTATTATTTTTGTTAGTGTTATTATTATTATCTTTATCATCATCGTCATCACCACCACCACCACCACCACCACCACCACCACCACCACCACCACCACCACCACCACCACCACCACCACCACCACCACCACCACCACCACCACCACCACCGCCATCATCATCATTATTATCATTGTTACTGTATAATATTTTTTAGAAAATAATTATCGATGGAGATGTGAACCTTTGTTTCGACACGCGATAAAAACAGCAAGAAGAAGCATATTTATGGCGTCCATATTTTACGAAACACCCGTCCACGTGTACTAATATTCCCGCGCTGCTGAATATTTCCCATCGGAAACTTATTGTTCCACGTCGATTCCTATGCCCCGCACGCCCGCCTGACTCACCAATTTATTCGTCGCCTCTTTCAGCCAGCCTCTCGCCTAGTCTGCCTCTCTCAGCCAGCCTCTCGCCTAGTCTGCCATCAAGAATTGCATTATGTCGGTCGTGTCACGCAACCCGTGCGATTTAATGCTCTGTTTGTATTTTTTTTTCACGCACCCGCCAACCGAGATACTGCGTGCTCACGCGGGAATTGCATTTTCCCATTCGGCAGCATAATCCTCTTTGATGTACTGCGAATAGCTAGCTATATGTTTTATGATATTATCAGCTCGCCTGAGATTGGTTATACTAATGGACGACGTGACTTGGAAGTGACATTTAAAACCTGCTTATATACACTGTAATTATCGAAATGCGCGGTTTTTAAATATACAATGTTAATAGTAATTATTGTGAAAACTGTAACATGATACAAAATGTAAACAGGGACAATCATATGACGCTAGAACAACCCTTACAAATCAAAAACATCACTATTAACCCAATTTTCGTGTCAGCAATGATGACACGTCATTGTATCCATCGATTGTGACACTCGGAAGTCATTGTTGTAGCCTCCACCTTCTCTATATACGTGTATATCGATCTCGCTACCTCACTAGCTGCCTGTATGTCTCTTTGTATGTCTCTTTGTATGTCGCTGTGTATTTCTAATCTCTTTGTATTTCCGCTAGTCTTTGTCACTCTGTCCATCTGTATGTCCGTCTCTCTATCTCTTTTTTGTCTTCGTCTCCCCCCTCTCTCTCTCTCTCTCTCTCTCTCTATATATATATATATATATCGTCTCCCTCCCTCCCTCCCTCCTTCCCTCTACCACCCTCCCTCCCTCTCTCTACCAACCTCCCTCCCTCCCTCTACCACCCTCCCTCCCTATACCACCCTCCCTCCCTCCCTCTACCACCCTCCCTCCCTCCCTCTACCACCCTCCCTCCCTCCCTCTACCACCCTCCCTCCCTCCCTCCCTCTACCACCCTCCCTCCCTCTACCACCCTCCCTCCCTCCCTCTACCACCCTCCATCCCTCCCTCTACCACCCTCCCCCTTCCTCTACCCCATATCTCTCAGCCAGTGGTATCGTATTCTGTTTGCTGCAACCATCTCTTTCTTTGTGCTTCTGTCGTCCAATTGTTACGCGTATATCTCATAGCTTGAGTCCCACACCTTCCTCCAAAGAGTTGTTGAATATTGAAGCCGGTCTCCTGCTGGGCAGCTGAAGTACTCTTTTAACCATCAATCTCAGAGACTTGACAGAATTAATGCACTGTCATCAAAATACCTCCCGCAAAATCCTGGTGTTAGTGTATAGTATTTAACGTCAACTTGATAATACACAGATGGGCATGCCATACTTTGATGATGCTGTCGTGTCAGTTTATGTATTATGGTTGATTCATTACTGTTGTTCGAGTGGCAATATGTATTCCATCATTGCAACATAGTATTTTGTATGGCTACCCAGCTGTGGCGAAACTTTGCGCCTTCTGGTGTATGACGTCCTTTGTGGGAAATTATTATACTCACAAAATAAATATACGCTCGCGGCGACTATGTTGCATTGTTGGTGAATAACAATCATTATTTGGATCATGTTTAGGTTAAACCTAACGAATCTAACGACAAAGAATCTATTATTAGTGTAAATAACTCGAACTCCCGTGGACAAAATTCATAGCCACGTCACTCGGGGTTATATAAATAACTCAATTCGATCATTAATTTGTTTCCTTCTATCTTTCTTTAGAAGTTTTTCCGCAGCGATTGATGCTGTGTGTGATGTGCCCACATGATTATATAGTAGTGGTAGGCGTAGAGACAACCTGTGTGCTGTCCTAACACAGGCGTAGAGATAACATGTGTGTTGTCTTAACACAGGCGTAGAGACAACCTGTGTGTTGTCCTAACACAGGCGTAGAGATAACATGTGTGTTGTCCTAACACAGGCGTAGAGACAACCTGTGTGTTGTCCTAATACAGGCGTAGAGATAACATGTGTGTTGTCCTAACACAGGCGTAGAGACAACCTGTGTGCTGTCCTAACACAGGCGTAAAGACAACCTGTGTGCTGTCCTAACACAGGCGTAGAGATAACATGTGTGTTGTCCTAACACAGGCGTAGAGACAACCTGTGTGTTGTCCTAACACAGGCGTATGGATAACATGTGTGTTGTCCTAACACAGGCGTAGAGACAACCTGTGTGTTGTCCTAATACAGGCGTAAAGACAACCTGTGTGCTGTCCTAACACAGGCGTAGAGATAACATGTGTGTTGTCCTAACACAGGCATAGAGACAACATGTGTGTTGTCCTAACACAGGCGTATGGATAACATGTGTGTTGTCCTAACACAGGCGTAGAGACAACCTGTGTGTTGTCCTAACACAGGCGTAGAGACAACCTGTGTGTTGTCCTAATACAGGCGTAAAGACAACCTGTGTGCTGTCCTAACACAGGCGTAGAGATAACATGTGTGTTGTCCTAACACAGGCATAGAGACAACATGTGTGTTGTCCTAACACAGGCGTATGGATAACATGTGTGTTGTCCTAACACAGGCGTAGAGACAACCTGTGTGCTGTCCTAACATTGATGAGGTACACTTGACCCTCTCAACAACGTATTTTCATCATCACAATCTTCATCATTTTGCGCGAGTGTTTATTTATAAGCCCTGTCGATTTTGCAGGAGCCTCGTAATACTCGGTCGTCGCTCTCAACTTCACAGCCGGTCTTAGGATGTGTTTTACACAGCCGCTAATGCAGCACCCATATTACTGTCAGATTAGAGTCATTGAGTCCTCGACAGCATTTTTCATTTCCCTGTGTGGGATCCTTTACATCCGCTGGCATAGACAAGGTTTTTAATCTCTTCCAAAAGACACAGGTAAAGTGGCGGTGAACGAAATTGTCTCAGTTTCGAAACGACAGGAGGTGCATTCGAACCCAAGTGCTGTCGGTTGAGAATGCGGCGCTCTACCGCCCAGGCACTGCACTCCGCTCTACCGCCCAGGCACTGCACACCGCTCTACCGCCCAGGCACTGCACACCGCTCTACCGCCCAGGCACTGCACTCCGCTACGTATTCCAAGCAAACCACAACGGTATCATATGAGCAATATGTTTGCCAAGATAACTTGCCTGGATCTTCTGGTTCTATATCAGTTTATTAGCATTGCAATACCCTCCATTGTTTACACCGTTTAGTGTTGCAAGATTGACTGAGTGACTGAGTCACTGTTTGCTGTGCAAGGTTGTTCCAATCGTGGAAGTCTCGCTGTGAGAATATGGATATAAAACCTGCTAGGTTTATTGTAGGGTTTCTTGTAGGGCTTCTTTTAGAGTTTCTTATAGAGTTTCTTGTAGAGTTTCTATTAAAGCTCCGTCTTGTTGTGGTAATTATGAAGAATTCATCTTTGTCGATAGCGTCTATGTAAATTAGCATTCGGTACATTTCTGTCATGTCTCCAGACTCGATAATTTTACATGTATGCCCTATCAACCTCTCTTCTTAATGAAGGTATTGTCTCGTGTTGAATGTTGGCCAACGCTCTTGTGGAGTCAAACAGCTGTGCATGGTGTTTGCGCATGGGAAGATTGCTGTTTAGTCGTGTCTCATTGGTACCGAGGTTGTTAGAGCTTGGTTAAATCGTTGTAGTGGTTTTGTGATGCTGGTTATTGCATCTGGTGGTGTAGTTGTCTTGTAGATTTACCCTGCACGGTTGGCCGATGATTAATTACGCACCGTTTGTGCTGCTGGCATCTCAAATGAAGAGGGAAGACGCCATTTAACTGCTTCGCTGCAGCGGCGGGGTAGATCGTTTACAACAGACGTTGCGCTTCACAGACAGCAAACAATAGACGTTCTCCAAAGTCCCAGTTGCACATGGTCGGGTGGAAACTGCGTGAAATGCTCGTGACGCATGATTAGCCCGATGCATGATGCTCACATGCTCGCACATGACACATAATAGTTCATGAACGATGTCATCGAAAAAAACAGCTTATTACAACGCTCGTGACGCCGATACGTATCATTACCGCGTAAACGTCACTGTGCACGCACAGACGAACAGACGAGACGGTTATTATCACTTAGTACAACAACGATGTGCATAGAAAGAGGGACGCACGGTCTCAACGGTGTGCTCACAAATGGGGTAAACAGTTGGGTATTGTTCGACCCGGACAAACAAAGTGCCACCCGCGCCTGGACGATGTCGTGATGTGTGTGCGTGCTGTGTGGCAGACAAAACACACACAAGTTAGCAATGCTCATGTCAATCATGCGTACATGACCATTACAAATCTTCTAAGACACGTTCTTTAGCAATGCGACAAAACAGGCAGTCTGCTCAGCACTGACCTGTCATATCATTCTATGTATAGGTTCAACGACTTCCGCTGCAGTATATAAAGGCCACATAGCGAATTCGCCCAATTGTGGGCCTAATGTCTGTTGAAAACGTGCACTCGCTTAGATGAACTGTCTTCTGTTTTGACTGCGTTCATTTTGTCATTCTGGCATTCAGTAGATGCGTCCATCTGTACCAGTTGGCCCAATCCACTCTCTATTTCTGCATTATACAAGTTGGAAGTAGTAAGATACGAAAGACTAAACATGAAATGATCACACGTAACTATAATGTATCGTGCATACAACGATCACTGTTATCAACTTCAGAATCGTCCAGAAATGCTGGTGACGCGCGCATGCGAGCGTGCGTGCATGCATGCGTGCGTGCGTGCGTGCGTGCGTGCGTGCGTGCGTGCGTGCTTGCGTGCGTGCATGTTATTAAACCACTATCTCATCTTCCTCTTTCGTTCCACACACATTTAGCCTCTTCTTCGTTTAAACTGATAAACGTCGTTCACTCCAGTGTCACTCAATTGAGGTCGTAGCGACCCTGCTGCGGACGGTCGTAAAATAATTAATTTTCCTGAGGCACTTTGAAGCCTTAATGAAATTAACACGGACGGCCTGTCATATTCAGATCGACTGGTACGTGTTTACCGAGGCAGTGTCAAAATCCGCCACGTCCTTAAATGTGTTAACGCAAGGCAAGTGTTTGCTGTATCTGACAAGCCTCGGTAATCCGGAGAAGAACGTTTTGTACGGCATGGAAATGTAATTTCCGTTAGCATAGAACCTTAATGTAATGTTGCATAACTAATGTGGGCATTGTGTGACGTGTTGCTTGTATTTAGCACACTGTCAGACGGAGACTGGCCACACGGAGATGGAGACTGACCACACGGAGATGGAGACTGACCAGACAAACATGTAGGAGGGATTAGTCGTTGGCACTAACGTTGACCAGGAAGAAAGACTGATGGGAAGAAACGTTAGTTGGGGGTCTGATGAAACGGATAGAGGGTGGAAAGGTGGGAAGGGTATTTGGTCCAACAATGATGAAATCGGGTCCTAGACAATAACACTGAAGAAGAAGTCGACTCACGTTTTGTGAGCAAGATGTGGTAGCAGTAGAATTAAGTTGTGACACCTTGAGCCTCTCTCAGAGTCGAAGGTAAAACATGGATGACTACGCCCGCTGTGATCATGGGCTGGAGATAAACGTATTTGTTTTTCCATTATGTCATTTACAAAGGCTTGAATACTGAATTCGTATGATACATAAATATATATAAATAATTGAATACAATGTGAACATGAAATGTTTATCGGCCAAATGTGACTTGCCCGTCGGTTCAAAAAGTGCATAATCCAGAATATCGATCAGTTAAATTACTCGCGGGCATAATTACTCAGAAGCCACACGTAATTATAAATCCTATCATCTGGGCACGGCGCAGCGTTGGTCCCGCGGGCGAAAATGAAGTCACATCTGCGTCTTGGCAGTTGAACGAAGTATGCACGGGTACCCATTTATCCGATGCGTCATCGATGGACGTTGAGAAACCTCGATATGTACTGACAGGCACACAATGGGACGCTTTTGTTGTCGACGTCTTCCATTTATCTACTGTCGGGTGTCAGCCTTAATGGAGCTTTGACAGGCAGCTTTGATAGCAGCCAGGAAAGAACGCCCTGGCATATATTACTGATACGTATTAAGCACTCAGTGATAAGAACTAAACCAAAAGATGATATGAATTATACAATTTCATGATGAGAATTACCTTATATGTTACTATGAACCAACCAAGACTCGCTATCGCGTGGCATATGTTTCTGATGTCTGCTTTTTCGACGTCACGTGAGTAATTTTTTAAACATAATAATGATTAAAGCAAAACTTTCCCACGCATAAAACGACACTGTGCAGTTTAATCAACCCTCGGTAATGTTAAACGTGATGTAATGGGCTTTAATGGAAATTTTATGATTAAAGTGATATCTGAGCTTACACCAGAGACTTTCTAGATGAAAATCAATAGTGTGCTCTCTGGAAATGCCTGATCTGACACCCAACAAAGAAATGCCCATTCTACGAGATAAACCCCCGGTGTTACTCCCACGATGCACCCTGGTGATGGGGCTCGTTTGGTCAGTGCATTTATTTGTACAGTGGAGTCCGCTTAACAGAATCACCGACAGCAGAATCAGCCGTTTAGTAGAATCAAGATGGGTAAGAAAATGTTCGTTCGAGAATACCAGTTTACGAAACTTAGTAGCTACTATGCTACTGTGCTACTATGCTACTGCATTCAGTATGGACAAAGTAAAACTCAATTGTTTGACGCACATTTACTCCCACATCATTATAATTTTTTCTCCGGAAATTCGCTTAAGATAATCAGCCACTTAATATAATGAAATTGTTCCGGCCTGAAGTGATTCTGTTAAGCGGAATCCGCGGTGCTGTGGTTCATTGCCTGGGTAAATTTATTCCTTTGTATATAAATCTGCCAGCACTTGGTGCATCCACACAAAGAATTCCACAACAAACAAACGCTGCAGCCAAAACAACCATATTACGCATCGCGCTGAGAGGTTGCCATGGCAACGTGCCAGGAAACAACAGCAGAGAGATCAATGCAAACAAATATCGACATGTTCCTGCAGCGCAGCACGTCGTACGCTGTACGGCTAGCGTGCGTACTGGTGACAGACAGGTAGACTGGCTGGCGGCACACTGGCGACAGTCAGACTGCCACATCTCTTGGTTTTCTTCTGATCCTACGGCATGCCGATGACTCTTCGTTCACGCTCCATTGGTTGCGAGCCGCCAAGTTGCCTGTGTAGTCGCAATCAGGACCCAGGGGATTCCCATGAGTTATGTTGCTTTCCTCGGATTAATTTATTAAACAGAAAAAAAGTGGTCTTATTTAATGGCCCATCTGTGAACGGAGTCGTCCGAATGTTTCATCTGAAACTCAGATAATTGAGTATTTTCAACTAAGACTAACACATCAGCAGCTATAAGCCTAATCGTCTTCCAATCAAGAAATAATGGAATCCCTTTTGTAATATTGGCCAGCGCCTCGTGAAAAGTGCCGGTGGTTGCTTCATACTAACTAATACTCCTGTAACATTGCCAACAAATTCCAAGGTGGGATTGGCGCAGTGAATAGCAACTCTCAGAGCAACCGGTGCTGCTACAACATCGTTTGTTTGAATCAACGACTCGTGTTTGTTCCATTTGGCAGACAGAGATTTAACTCTCGGTTGTGTAATAGCCGAGGCAGACTGGCGGCCGTAGATGACAAATTGGGTCTCTGATCTCGCGATAGGTCGGTGTTTGATTGTGGCCCTGGTTGAAATGACACCCTCGACACCAGACGTTTGACACGAGCCAGAATCCTGATTACGGAAAGGAGCTACCCTTTCTTGGTTCACGTCTCTTTGCCAGTTACGCAAAGATAACCTGTCTCACGGGATATTGCATCAAGTTGTCAACGTCACACCATCCTCCATAAGCAGCAGTCGATAATGTATGTTTGCGCGTGCCTCCTTTTTATAAATTTAAGCGTTCCTCTGGACCCGATGGTTTATTCAAAAGAGCCAAATCGTAGGCTAACCAACACATGACTTCATATGAATCGGAATGTTTTGTTGACATCAAATAAACATTCAGGTATGTAATGTGACAACCAAAATAAATAAGTTATTGTGCTAATGTGGTTTTTCTGGTGTCCGCGGTGGTTGTCCGTGTAAAGGGAGATGACGGTAACTATTTTGCAATAACAGTCACGCCCCTTTGGCTTATTTTGTTTTTGTACATAACCTATTGCGCCACATAGCAACATGGTAAACTAATAGGTGACTAAGCTTGAACCTTTGGCTTCCCATTTGCGAGATCCTACATACACCACTGCGTCGGGGCCCCATTTACAGATAAACCTTTGAACGCGATAACAGTCGATCCATCGCGACTTCCAGACGCAGGTGTTCGCTGTATAGAACTGATTATGCCTACTGCAGAGCGACGTTTGGTGTGTCATCAACATGTACAGGGCAAGTCAAGCGTGACATCGGCTAACATAGCGCTCGTGTCAACAAGAACGGCTCTCTGGCGTGAATGCTTCTTTTGTCCCAGTGGCTCAGTGGTGAATTCCATCCGCCGTATCCCATTTCTGTTGACGCTACCGTTGAGTCCATTCACGGACGAACGGGCCAAGTCTCCATTGAATCGATCCGTCAGTCGATATAATAGGATTTATTTGTCAAACCGTTTACTACGGAACCGACGATGCTGAAGGTTTCAACAGATGACACATAATGTGAGTGGCAGGTAAAATAAACCAGACCGTTCGAATTATACCCCGCCCCTCCTACAACCGTTGCTCAGGCGTCTACACGTTGCCCATACCAGACCGATTAGAACCACGCTGCAATTACTGCTTACTTTAATTCCATCAGTGGAATCCCATCACTCTCTACTGCCGGGTACTCGTGTATACAGCTGGCTGAACTGAGGCAATCCGGACTGGACAAAACTATCAAAGTTTCTAAGTTGATTAGAAAACTGGTCCTATCAGTTGAAAGTACACATGTGCTATAATTTCCACATAACCTGACATTTCGGCTCAAGGATCTACATTGATATATGTCACTACACGAGACTGGTATCATTTATCCTCAACCCCCTCAGTCCCCCCTCAGCCCCCCTCAGTCACCCCAATCCCCTCAGTCTCCCCTCAGTCCCCCTCAGTCCCCCAGTCTCCCACCAGTTCCTCCTCAGTCCCCCTCAGTCCTCAGTCTCCCCTCAGTCCCCCCAACCCCCTCAGTCCCCCTCAGTCCCCACCAACCACCTCAGCCCCCTCCCCTCTACATGAAACGTTCAGTTACACCGACCTGTATAAACACACGTGAAACTGCTTTCGTTCTTCCTGCTGTAACCAGCACAAATCTTTCGTATTCAGCCTTCATAACGCCAGAACCTAAACGTATTCAGCCTTCATAACGCCAGAACCTAAACGTATTCAGCCTTCATAACGCCAGAACCTAACCGCGCTCGATGTCAACACTCTTATGAACTGTGATCAGAAAATAAACGATGTTTTTTAGCAAACAAATGTACGAAATATGAGCGTTTGATGGCGATGGTTAATAATTTGGGCTCCTGAACGAAAACTGTTTTGTTAATATCATGCAGTGCATGCCTTTCTACTGGCTGCGTAAATGACATACCCTCTCTGTGACACATGATTTGCGATGTGTTGGTCGAAGTGACCACATGTGCAAACAAAGCCCATGCCTCTACAAATTATTCATCAGCTGACCATAGAAAGTGGCGTAAATCTCGTTAAAACCGGTTGTATCTAAACAAGCACTACGACCAGATGGTAACGATTTTTTTTTACACAGACGGCGACTGAAACAAAGGCGTCCTCCAAATGCAAACATTATCACCTCAGTGCGGCTTGACTCTCAAAGTGATGTCAACCAACGTTGACATCTGTCTCGCAAATTTGGTGAGCCTGAATTAAGCACGGTCCCATGAGCCGGGAACAAAATTAAGGGTGAATCGACTCGGCAGGAAGGGACATTGCAAATGGATGGGGTTCAGACGCAGGAGGTTGTATCCATGGTAGAATAGCGCCGATGAGGTTGTATCCATGGTTGAATAGCGCCGATGAGGTTGTCAACATCGTCCTTGCGAATGTTTGCGAAACGACTGCCAGTTAATGTGATTCTGGTTGACGGTGTGATGGGCTACAACGTAAATAATCGGTTCTTCGTATTTCTGTGTAAATCAATAGATAACCATGCGTGTTTTCACGAACCATGTATTATGCACTGTCCTTACGTGACGGTGAAACGCTTATTTTCGCATTCTTCTGACAATATCAAGTTAGCTGGCGTAGCCGCCATCTGGTGTCATTTCTGTGTAGCAGAGTTCTGCTTACTCCGCACTTATTTGTTGCAGTAGTTTATCTCTTACCACACATCTTCTCTTCGTTGCCATATTTGACACCTCATCTCTAATCTCACGTCCTTTCTTTCAGGCTTATTTTTCATCTCACATCAGATCATTGTTGCAATGTCTGCTTATCCTCTCCACACATTCTTTGTGTGTAGCCATATCTGCTCGTTCCCAATTGTATGTCCGTTGTCTGCAGCAACATTTGATATCTCTTACATCAAGTCCTATCTTTTTGACAGAGTGCGGCTTCTCCTTCAAGTCAGACCCTTTTTTCTTCCTTTTTTTCTGATAATTATAACGGTTTATCCGTCATCTTCCGTCTTTTACTTGTTGCGTTAGTTGGCTTATCCCTGTTCTGACGTCTTTTTACTAGCTTCGTGTGACGGCTTACTCTCCATCAGTACTTGATGGATCGCCCATCTCACTTCTTTTGCTTTGAAGCATCTTCTGCAAACATCGCCTCGTGCCTGATTGAGGAGATGTCTGACGGCCGGTGTATCTATCATCTCCAGAGGCCTCTCGATCAATGGCGATGGAAGAGATGAGCCCCCGGCCAGCTACTGCGTTGTCAGTGCGGCTTCCGTCCGGATCAATGCATTTCGGATGAGCCATAAAAGCACATTCTCTTCTGCCTCTGTGCCGTGGCAAATGAACGATTTATCACACATGATAATAAATGTTCAACGTCTGATATTTTTTATCGTAAAATCATGATATATAGTGTAAACTATATATATATATATATATATATATATATATATATATATATATATATATATATATATATATATATATATATATATATATATATATATATATATATATATATATATATATAGAATATATATATATATATATATATATATATATATATATATATATAGAATATATATATATATATATATATATATATATATATATATAGATATATATATATATATATATATATATATATAGAATATATATATATATATATATATATAGAATATATATATATATATATATATATATATATATATATATATATATATATATAGAATATATATATATATATATATATAGAATATATATATATATATATATATATATATATATATATATATATATATATATATATATATATATATATATATATATATATATATATATATATATATATATATATATATATATATATATATATACTATTACACTGTTATTTGTAAATGGAAATTCCACGATACCAGAAAAATGTCGCTGAGTTTCGTTTTTATAACAATTATGCAGGCTAAACGCATTCTCCAATGAGCCGAACATCATTTCGCTTTTCAGTAGTTCTAAAAACAACTTTCATAGCAAAATCTGAGATGGACCGGGGTCTAAATTTGTTTCCTTTAATGAGTTCCTAATATGTGCCAGGTTTCGTGCTTTTAGCAAAAAAATGCATGATTTTTCAGCTATCTGCGGCACTAATACATTTAGCCACAGCTTAATCACACAGCTGGGCTACACTTAATCATACAGCTGGGCTACACTTAATCACACAGCTGGGCTACACTTAATCACACAGCTGGGCTACACTTAATCACACAGCTGGGCTACACTTAATCACACAGCTGGGCTACACTTAATCACACAGCTGGGCTACACTTAATCACACAGCTGGGCTATACTTAATCACACAGCTGGGCTACACTTAATCACACAGCTGGGCTACACTTAATCACACAGCTGGGCTACACTTAATCACACAGCTGGGCTACACTTAATCACACAGCTGGGCTACACTTAATCACACAGCTGGGCTACACTTAATCACACAGCTGGGCTACACTTAATCACACAGCTGGGCTACACTTAATCACACAGCTGGGCTACACTTAATCACACAGCTGGGCTACACTTAATCACACAGCTGGGCTACACTTAACCACACAGCTGGGCTACACTTAACCACACAGCTGGGCTACACTTAACCACACAGCTGGGCTACACTTAACCACACAGCTGGGCTACACTTAACCACACAGCTGGGCTACACTTAATCACACAGCTGGGCTACACTTAATCACACAGCTGGGCTACACTTCTCGAAGTCGTGCAATACGCGACGCAACCTGGCGCCGGCAGCCATTCAGAAAGTGATTATCAGTGAAAATGCATATTTTATACTACACAAACGCAAAATGTAAATTTGCATGCTTTCAATTAGCCAATACACGCACAGCAAGTGCATGCATGTCATTTGCATTTTGTTATTCGTTTGCGAAAGGTTTCGCAATATTTGTCTCTTAATTAACTAGTGTTGTCTGATATCACAATGGATGAACTTTTTTCGTGTTACACAAAGCAGTCGACAGTACAAAGACCTGTTAATTTTGTACCCAGCCTCTATACGTAATTACGTATATGCATCGTATTCTAACACGCATACATCGTTGTAGACTTACTGGAAAGTTACATTAGAATAAATATCACTTGTAACCGATGTTAGCTATTATGTAACCAACTTTTGCAACCAAATTTGTTTTTATTTTGAAATATTCTAAAGCAATATAAAAATCATTGGCCTTTAAAATGCAGGGAGACATTTTAAACGTTATTAATATCGGCGTAATCATGTGATTTGATACGTTGAATGCGTCTAAGTGCGTTGAAATCAATGTAACGTACACCGGATGCAGTGAACATTATACACTCGTCTCAGTGGCTTCGCCAAGACGAAGTTCAGCCTAGTGTAATTACATACCTTAGTGAAAAAGACTAAGCGTATTGGATTCCATACCGGATAATCACTGCTCCCCTGTTAAGCCTTCTAAATGCACGAATCGTTGGTTGTCACAATCACCGACATCGATAAATGAAGATAATAATGACAGAGCTGTGATAACCAGCGGGTGTCCGCAGTCCACATGCGTGTGCCAGTTCCCTTACCTGTCTCTACCATTGTGTAGACTGAGATCAAAGCCCTTTCCGACGACTGATGCCATCAATAAATAATACCCGCCGGTCATCTCTCCTCAGTGCATTCGGATTCACGCGATGGCCATGTCCAGAAAGATGGATATGGATGCCCAGCGTGAAGAGGTAGGACTCGGGAGATTAGCATGGATCCCAAGTTAACAGGATAGAACTCATGAGTGCCTGGATACATGATAGAGGAATAACGAGCACGGGCGTATCCGCCAAAGTTAACAGGATAGAACTCATGAGTGCCTGGATACATGATAGAGGAATAACGAGCACGGGCGTATCCGCCAAAGGGAAACTGGTGAAATAAAATCGATGAAACGTCATTTCCTGTTCGGAAAGTAGGTTTTGAATCCAAAACAAGACAGCACCCAGGGTAGCATCTGGAACCAACGGCCTGTTGTAAAGACAGGCATTCTTTGTGTTGGCTGTGAAAATATGGTGCATGGCGTCGTCCAACCACTATAAAGTGTTTTACGGCCGTCGAATTCTGCGCAGCCACCATTACTTTCTATCACTCCTGTACGTCGCCTGAAGCTCAGATTTATTAAGCAAAATAAGTGCACTCGAGGACTGTTTCTGCAGATCGTTTGTTGGTAATGGGTGTACGCATAGTGTACCACCTCTGCACACAAAAGGAGAGTGCGCTGTGAAAGTGGACAAAGTAGAATCTCGATAGAACAGGATTATACATAATCCGGGCTTCGAACATGTCGCTTTGGCTGGAGGTGGACGACTGAAAATAATCTGAAAATAATCAGATCCTAAGATAATCCCCGTCCGGTAGCCGAGGCGCACAGTGATGTTAAAAATCACATTTTGATGAGGCGGTCATTAACATCTGCCTAAAGACTGAATGTAATAACCCGTCAGACCACTAGAACATCCCCGTAAAACGGCTTACTTTGGGTAAATAAAGGTTAGTTGGTCACCTGTGTGTGATCACTGGCCTATATCCTGGTGCGTCAACCAGTTTATTGTCGCCAATACGGTTGTGCTCGTAGCCGTCTTCCTTCAACTGTGTCCCCCTCCTGTGTCCCCCTCCTGTGTCCCCCTCCTGTGTCCCTCTCCTGTGTCCCCCTCCTAAATTGTGCGCAATTTACATTGCACGTTCATGAAATTTGCAGTTTCAGCAAGCAATAATAACGTGGACATTCTTTGTTGTTGAACAGAGCAGGAACATGTATGTTAATGTGTTAGCATGTGTGCTAAATGTCTCATAGCGACGCCACTTTCCAGCAATGCATGCATCTTGTTCTTGTGTCCCATGCAAGTCTAATTAGTTCTTCTAATTTCCTTCATGTCAACTTGGTAACATTTTCAAACCATCATTTCTCAGATCTTCCGTGCAATACTTGGATGGCTCAACTGCCTTTTCATCTCACTACACGATGAAACATTGGATGTTCCTTCTTCTGACGGTTGTGGATAATGTGCGTTAGCCCACCTACTGTGACATGAGTCGTGCGACTTGAATGTTGGATGTGTGGAATATAATAATGAACCTGTACCAGGCGCCGAGGTCCGCTAATTTCAAAAACAACTTCTTCACTTATAGTGGCCTTGGAGACTAAGTCATAGCTATAGGACGTCCTTGAGATGATTGGAAATCGTCATTCAACGTTGGCTTACAAACTTCTTTTATATTATTAACACGTTTTATACACGGTTATTGTTGGCTCCGTCGCATTGGTCAGTGACACCGTACGGTCGAACGCTTCCCCGTAATCACATCAGTCAAAGTCGATTATCGGTGAATGGCATTAGATGCTAGGGTTTCTGCGCATATTTATTACACTGCCTTCCCCAAACTGTAAGCAAGTTAGGATATTTCACATTCACTGCTACAATGCTTCTTCTGCATTACAGCTGTGACACTATGTATAGAGAGAAACATTACAGCAGTAACACTATGTATAGAGATACACATTACAGCAGTGACACTATGTATAGAGAGACACATTACAGCAGTGACACTATGTATAGAGAGACACATTACTCAATTCAGAAAAAACAGACTGTAGATTTTGCAAATATGATTGCAAATGGCATGGTAGTTATCAAGTGCGATTATAAACGTTTTTAGTTCAAATTAGGGCTGATTGGTTTTGTCTTATTAAATAGTGCAGGATGCCACAGCAACTGTTTTTAGCCCATACACATCACAACTACAACATCCGTCATCTGTGAAGCTTTGCAAGACACGCGTTTCCCGCAGACCACGTTGCAGTTGAATCAGCTAAACTTCGACCCTCTAAAAGCATTCAAACAGGATATTAGACCACTTCGTTCAAACGTATCCTCTTGGGAAGTAGTTAGCAGAATTGGCTGAGCCGTGTCATGAACACTTCTGCAGTGGCTCATGAGAGATGGAGTCCACAGCAGGTGACACATTTACACACTGTGTGGGATCTTTTACTTCCCCTGGCATAGACACCATATATAAGGGACCAACGGCTTTTAGCGTCTCTTCCGAAAGACTCTCGACCGACAGTCCGACCTTTTACCATTCTTACTACACCGCCCTCTCGACCGACAGTCCGACGTTTTACCATTCTTACTACACCGTCCTCTCGCCCCACCACCAGACCACTTACTCTGCACCACTCTTACGCGAAATACGATATTTTTCTTTAAGTGTGCATTGACGTAGGCTTCCAAGGATTGATTGCTATCACAAATATACGTCAGCACGCACGCACTCACTCACACACGCACGCACGCACGTACGCGCGCACACACACACACGCATGGAGGATGTCCCATGGAAATGTTTACCGGAGGAGACATCCAGGGTTAACAACCGACTTGGACTCGATCGACAACGTATGCGATGGCGCCGTGCTGCAATCAAGTAATTGCCATCCGTCTCACTTTCGCGTCACATTCGTGAATCCCATCAGCCATATTGATTAGACCCGACAGTTGTCGAGTTTGCATTCCATAATACATCTCTTCGCTCTGCAGATTCCCTTATTGCGTGAACCGGGCAAGAAAAAGGCGCCGAAATGTGTAGTAAAGCGGCTTGAAACATTGGGACCGCAGCGAATATTGATTCTATCGCGTCTTCCGAGACTGAGGTGGCGAGGCGACTTGTCTGGCGGCGGTGGAACGACAGTGCGATGGAAAACTGATTTCACCCAGGCAAAGAATAGATGACATATATGTGTAATCGCTGCTGAAAGTGAATATTCGGGTGGGGAAAACACATTATCTGCGGCAAGAGAAATATGAATTTGATTATGTGTTATTTTGCAATTTTTTTATGGAGAAAATTGCGTAATTATTCCGAGTGTGCATCATGTGGCTGTGTACCATGTCGACATCATGTGGCTGTGTACCATGTCGACATCATGTGGCTGTGTACCATGTCGACATCATGTGGCTGTGTACCATGTCGACATCATGTGGCTGTGTACCATGTCGACATCATGTGGATGTGTACCATGTGTACCATGTGTACCATGTGTACCATGTCGACACTGATCCGGTGTTCGCCGGTTGCTTTCATTTGTCTGTCGACGGCTGGCGTTGTTCTCGCGGATTCTTTCCCGTCGGCGTTCATGGTGTTTGACCACGTTACCCTTCGTTGGTTGCTCTTCACCCTTCCACCACCCCGGGGTGAATCGCACTCGATCTTCCGAGGTTGTTATTAAGCGATGTACGACTGTCAATTATCTGCACGCGAACGCTCCCATTACACGGCCTACTAGTGCTGTTTCCTTACACACAGACGTGGTTATTAAGCTGTCATGTTGTAGCGTTGTTTCTTTACAAACTGTATCTGTCATTTCACGGTCTGTTGTTGCATAGTCACTGCGCACAGAATCCATTTGAGCTGTGTAAAAAAGCAAATACTGTAAACTATCTAGGTTGGTCTTAATTTTCAGGTGGTCGGTATGTCAACGTTTCCATTCAAATCAGTATCATTACCCGAATGGTCATTTAGTAAGTTGGAACTGCATTGGCCACGGCATCAACTTTACCCGAATGGTCATTTAGTAAGTTGGAACTGCATTGGCCACGGCATCAACTTTACCCGAATGGTCATTTAGTAAGTTGGAACTGCATTGGCCATGGCATCAACTTTACCGAACACCGACAGCAATGATTACTGCGTGTGCGCAACAGAGAAGTGGATTTTGTTACGCCCATTGCAACAATTAGTATGACGTCGGTGGTCGTAGTATGGAGTGTGCAGAAGGTTATCACGCCACCTTACAATGCGTCGTCTGCAGTGGCGTATTTAGAATCTCACAAAGGGACACGCCACGCTTGGTCACCCGTTAAGTTACCTCGTCACCACGTGGTGGCGTAACAGATTACATGCGAAACAAACCTTAACCACAGGGGGCACGACCCAAATACGCCGCTGGTCACATGACATGTGATCATTAGATTAAGATGGCAGGAACCTTTGGAAACCGGAGGGGAACAGTCTTATCCCAGGTGTAAGAATCATCCAGGGATAGTATGGTGCTCTTTTCAATCGTCGTTTCCCCCAACATATGTGCTTTGTATGTTTACCCAGTTTACCATAAACTGCGAGGAGAACTGTAAGAGAACGTACCCACACCTGCAGATATACACAAAGTACACGTGCAGGCAATTTAATGTGTCATCACGACCCGGTCTTTATTATTCTAGTTAGCGGTTGACGCAGCTCGCTCAACGTCAAGTACCATTTCTGACATTTCCCATATGATCAATTCGACAGAAAGCCGCCTACTGCCTGCAGAGTTGTTTTCTGCAAATACCAATTGCCTGACATCTGGACTACAACGGGATTACAATTACAGCAGTCCGCCTCAGAATAAAAAGAACGGTTTTCATTCTTGTTTCTTTTCAAGGATATTACCTGTGACGAGAAAATGTTATCGATTGCGGCTCCGTGACGAAATTTATATACCAAAACAGTCAGTGTGATGGTTAGACACCAAACAAAAAGCGATGTAGTGAAAAGCATTGCTAAATAGCCTCGGGTGAGACTCTTACGTTATTTCAACAATCTTCGCCCGTCTGGGTAGGCACACACGAGAGACTAATAATATATCAAAGTTCATTGCATTCAAATTGCTACGTTCGATCGATGCGATATCTTTAACAGACATGCGCATCGATTTGTATACGCCACGCACAAATGAAGACAACTGGCCAAAATGTATAATATTGATATTATTTGATCAATATGTCTCGACCCAAACAGAAAAAGAGCTTGATTTGCTTGTAGAGTCAGTATGATCACAAAACATACACCAGACTCCGTGCGTATGTGGTATAGTGTGGTATAGTGTGGTATAGTGTGGTATAGTGTGGTATAGTGTGGTGTAGTGTGGTATAGTGTGGTATAGTGTGGTATAGTGTGGTATAGTGTGGTATAGTGTGGTATAGTGTGGTATAGTGTGGTATAGTGTGGTATAGTGTGGTATAGTGTGGTATAGTGTGGTTCCTGCCTTAGATGACCGGTGACTACTCGGAGACCGGGAATAAAGTCATTAGAAGAAAAATCATGGAACATAGGGAGGCAGAGAAGAAGAAGAGAGGCATAGAGGCAGAGAGGCGGAGGGGCGGAGGGGCGGAGGGGCGGAGGGGCGGAGGGGTGGAGGGGCGGGGTGAGGCGGAGGGGCGGAGGGGTGGAGAGGCGGGGAGGTGGAGGGGCGGAGGGGCGGGGTGTGGCGGAGAGGCGGAGGGGTGGAGAGGCGGGGAGGTGGAGGGGCGGAGGGGCGGAGAGGTGGAGAGGAGGAGAGGTGCAGAGGCGGGGAGGCGGACAGGCAGAAAGACTGAGAGTCAGAAAGACAGAGAGACAGAGAGAGACAAAGACAGAGAGATAGATAGACAGATATGAGTCTCCAGTTGGATATGTTGACCGGACAATCACCGATGAATTCCAACAGCGCAACAATTACAATTATCGGTTCGTCATGAGCAGTTACTAAACCTGTCTCTGTCGTTGTTAATGATGCATCGAAGTGCCTCTGGCCGTCTTGACGCCCCCGGTGGCCAGTGGCATTGTCTCAAGAGACGATGGTCACTAATTATGTCTGCTGCTGACCGTCACAGAGACAGCTCGTTGCGTTTGTTGGCTTCTCCGTCGCTTCCCTTTCCAAATGACGTCATTCCACGGCAACGAGGCGTCCAAACGTGTGCAGCCCAAACAAATAATATAGCGTAGTATGCTAAGAAACGAACAAGCAAACATTTATTATCACCATTCCGTACAACAGTTTTAGTTTCGATGAATAACATCATATCTAAATATAACTAGTACTTTTGGTCAAGAAACACAACCACTTGAGACAATGTCTTGTTTGGAACAAATAAGGAAAGACCTATTGAGCGAAACCACATCACGCCTTCGTTGCAGGCGAAGGTAGTTTTCTCATTGCCTACCAAACGCCTAAGCATGTATGTCTGTGTGTGAGAAGTTTTATACATAACACTTACTGTCAATTAGAAAGAAATCACTAAAGGTCCGCAGATATTACGAACTTAATGGGAACACATTCACAATACTGTAATTGTTACACTATTATTCCAAAACACATATCGCCGTTTTACACGTTGAAAGCCTCTTGTGTGAGTTTGAGGGATTTACAGGGGATGTGAATCTAGAACCGGCTTCCCCACTGTATACCACCGAATCAATACGAGGCGCGCATTATGAAATGAGAGCTGCCGAAAAACCGAGCCATAAAAACTCGACCGACTGGTCTCGTAAAGCTCTAAAACGAATATGGCGACCGACTGGTCTCGGTCTCTTATAAAGCTTGTAAAGCTCTAAAGCGAATATGGCGACCGCGAATGGAGCGAATCTCGATCGTGACCAGCATTTCTGGTCTGTCGGCCGGGGCTGTCAACTGCGGGACAGCCTCCGCGTCGACACGACTCCGACTAGTCAAATTAGCTCGGCAGGCGGCAGAAATGCATCGTTGCTTCTCCGTGGGTGTCAGTATAAAGTGCGACACAGGAGAATATATGTTATCTCCACTTGGCCGGAATATCAATGAGCATGAGTTCGGATGCATGCGCTGGCCGGCTGCTGCTCCATGCGCTGGCCGGCTGTTGCTCCATGACAGAGTACGCAGAATAAATTCCATTTGCTGCAATCCAGTCGTTGTTTTAGAATAACTTTTAAACAATATGCTCGAAATAACACCGAAAGAGAAGAAATATATAGTATGTATGTAATACTATGTATGTATGTATATATGTATGTATGTATGTATGTATGTATGTATGTATGTATGTATGTATGTATGTATGTATGTATGTATGTATGTATGTATGCATGCATGCATGCATGCATGCATGCATGCATGCATGTATGTATATATATATATATATATATATATATATATATATATATATATATATATATATATATATATATATATATATATATACATATATTATATATACATATATATACATATATATACATATATACATATATACATATATACATATATATATATATATATATATATATATATATATATATATATATATATATATATATATATATATATATATATATATATATATATATATATATATATATATATATATATATATATACGACGTGTTGCAATAAAAATTCTACTTCATAATCTTTCAAATTGTGTTTTCATCCACGTAAAAGAGCGGGTTTCTTGTAAAAGTTACTTGCAGCCGTCGTCGTGGCAACCAAAATGCTCTTGCGCAGAAGTATTCCATGTATTACGGGGATGTATTTTAACGAACACGGACCCAGAGTGAAAGCATTATACCGTCGGCAGACATGTCTCCGCGCCACATAATCCTCTTTCCGCACATATCCGTATTCTGGTTTATTACTTTCGTTATCGATTTGCCCTGCTCTGTACACCGACACGTGTTCCGGGAGCGGCGCCGCGCTGTCTTGGCTCCGTTGTTACTAGTCAGACAAACGGGACACGGACATTAAACCGAGTTTCGTCTGAATCATTGGCGACTGGCGTTGATTGACCCGTCGTCTTACGCATACTAATGAAGGCAGCTGGACCATACAGCGAACTCACTTCTCGCATCGATCTGCGGGCCAAGTTCCTAGAAATATGTCTTTTTCTTGTGTAGGTAATAATGAAGCCCAACAACACACGTGCTGTAAAATTGTCAAAATGGCGGCCAAAGTAAAGTAGAATGTATGTGTGCGTGCGTGCGTGCGTGCGTGCGTGCGTGAGTGAGTGAGTGAGTGAGTGAGTGAGTGAGTGAGTGAGTGAGTGCGTGCGTGCGTGCGTGCGTGCGTGCGTGCGTGTGTTATTATTATTATTACCATTAACATTAAAGATATATGTTATAATAGCATAATTTGTAAATAAACAATTAAAGGTGCAGTATCACTAATCAATTTCCCCCACCTCGCTATATATGTGTCCACAATTCATTCCACTGTTCCTGGTAGGCTAGGGTGCCTAGGGTAAGGTGCCTAGGGTAGGGTGCCTAGGGTAGGGTGCCTAAGGTAGGGTGTACAGCTTTTATCTTCAGTACAACGTTTCATCGACAGTTTGTGTTCGCTATGCACCTGTCTAGTGCTATATTCTTGAATAACCGCCATTGTATTGCCGGCGTAGTTTCCCGGTGCTGCTATTAATCATAAGCGGCGGAGCGAAGAAATCAAACAAAGTCAGTTTTGCGTGATACATCTCATTCAACAGAAACAACTCAGTCATTCCCTGTACGGAAGGATATCGGAAGGATGACAACGATATGGGTGTCGGTGATTGGGGCGGATTTAAATCAGATCATCGTGATCTGTGGAATAATCCGTCAGTGGCAAACGGCACATTCCATATTTGATCTCATTCTGGCGTCAGGGGATGCGCCAAGACAGATGGTCTCCTTATAATTGGCTGTTCGCGAAGCGCACATAGCTGCAGATCGATAGCTGTGGTCAAAGGCACATAGGAGATTACATAGGGGATGCACGAGCGGGGACCAATTCGAGTCGTCCACTGTGGTGCAATAAGCCAACGTCTCTAACAAGATCATACCGTCAACTCATATTCTAGTAGCCTGCTGATCCGTGACATTGATACTTCTTATTACTGCGGAACTAATATATTACAACGTTCATTTAGTTAGGCCTGACTATCCGAGTGCAACATAACGTTAAACGGGTTTCATAAAGATATTATGTTTAAAATTAGGTTATTTAGAAATGATACAGAAAATGTAGTTTTTATTAGTTTGCAATTATTTAATTTGCGTAAGCTGACTAACTGTATTTAATTATTAATATTCACAGCACAAATTGTTCGTGTTGGTCATTTTGAAATCGCACAACGGTGTTTCGAATCTGTTATTGCTATCGAAGCGAGACGAAACTGAAGGCAGTAAACAACGATAAACTTATAAACAATATCTGGAATGGAAATCCGAGATGTTGTTGCATGTTGTTGCATGTTGTTGCATGTTCGTTAGAAGAAAAACAAAAAAATCGTGATCAATTCCACAATAAATATTTGTTTGTACCAATAAAAATAAAATGTTTCTTTTTAATAAACGTTAACTGGTATGATGCGAAGCACAAAGGCGGCCAGACTGGGTTAAGGCCTCTGACGCAACGTGATCGTGAGGCTTGCCAGTAATCAGCAGAGAAACAGACGCAACCGACGCATCGTTTGTCACTCAGACGGTCGTTGAGTCTGGCGTGGGTTTGCGGACAATGGTGATTGGTCATCTTGATTGAAGATGACCGTGAATATACCTGTGCTGCAATCATCATTCGTCCAGCCGAATGACGGCCTCGTCACGTCAGATGACTGTATACACGTTAGACCAACTCGGGCACAGTCTTCGGTCGTAAATAATTCACCGCTAGAGCTGCCTGATTAATTGTAGTAAGCTTCAGAGAGCCGGCAGAACCAATGTAATTGCGATAAAGCACAGCCTTCAGCTAGGACAACAGTATTGATGAGTTTACCCGTAATGTTATACTAATCGACCACATATTATCGTAGTAAACCGATATTACGCCCGAGTGTGTGTGTGTGTGTGTGCGTGCGTGCGTGCGTGCGTGCGTGCGTGCGTGCGTGCGTGCGTGCGTGCGTGCGTACGTACGTGCGTGCGTGCAAGAAGGAAACAGTGATGGCACGGCGTACTCATCCACCCAGTGTTTCCCCTCGATTTATAATTGGAACATTATTGGATATGATAATTTATTAATGTTTTATTACGAATCTTCTTTGAATACTAACAAAAACGCATTTGTGTTTCTAGAAAGCGTGTACCATTCGAATCAATTTCTATCGTTTAGCGTACACGTTGGTACGTCAGTGACTTCAACTTCATTTTTCGTTTTTCACTCAAATTTGATTGATTGAAATCGCCTGCAATAGATGAGTAGCTTGTAGCTTGTAGTGCCAGTGCAACGTATTGAAATATCTGAAATGATTTAGTCTTGTTCGCAATTATAACTTGAGTTGGGTTGTCACGATGCATTTGTCAGCTAAACGTTGATTTGAGTTGTTTTTTCTTGTAGCGGCGCAGAGGATAGCGATAACCCCAAAAGGGGTGCAGAGAAAACCGCCCAATCAACGCATCATGCTGAGATGTTCTTTGGAGGATTACGTCACCACTGACAAAGATCCCACGTTACGATGGAAAGCGCCCTCTGGGGAGTGGATCACAGCGACAAGTGGCGAGTGAGTACGGAACTAATTGTCACCCACTTGTGTTCGTGTTTTGTTTTCAGCATCTGAGTTATAAACTGTGAAAAACAAATTCGATCAAAATATGTATCTGTCCCCGCACAGCTACACTAGTATGATTCTATAGTAATAGGTAAATTTGAAGAAACAAATTATTCAAATTAATAAATTAATAACAAATAAGCAAGCAAAAATTATAATTAACAAATAGACAAACAAATACACAATGTCCTTTTTATAAGAGCACTGTGTTAATTAGTGTACATAAAACAACATTAAGTGCATGCTACTAAAATTGACACAATTATTAGTTAAGGAGTAACATCAAAATAGTCAGCCATTTGGATCTTGCGTTAATAGTCCGGGAACCATTTGACTCATCGAAGTCGATAAACCACAGATGTGTCATAATAGTGCGTGTCATATGGACTACTGAAAGCGGAGGTACGCCATCTTGGCATGACGGCAGACTCACTTTCTCTCACCTCAGAATAGGTAATTTCGTGTTTTCATGAATTTATGCCGATATATTGATCACAAACGCGATGACACACACAGTACTGGAAGCTCTCGCTGCTCATTTGCTTGGGTCGGTGGGTCGTTTGATGGTAGTCAACCTGCTTGCGTGCCACTGCCAACTCCCCTGAGTGCAAGCCGTCACTCCGATGACCACGGATGGAGGTATCTCCCGCCCACATGCGGACAGGGACCCAACCTGCACGCTCGTACTGAGTCACCTCTGCCAAGTCATGATTTGTGTCTATAAATCAGTTGTTCTTTCGCGTCAACATAGCCGACATTTTAATTATTATTCTTCGTTGACAACGTCATGACATTGTGTCGCCATTTCTGCCAGAGTACATATTCAATCTGCGACAACAACAAGCTTAGCCACTGGTGGCCATTGTAACATTTCTGCCAGAGTACATATTCAATCTGCGACAACAACAAGCTTAGCCACTGGTGGCCATTGTAACATTTCAAGTGGCACTAGAACTCCTGTCAGTGAGGCAAGAAATCAACTTCCTCCTTTGTGCCGTTACGTACTTACTACAACTTCCTCCTTTGTGCCGTTACGTACTTACTACAACTTCCTCCATTGTGCCGTTACGTACTTACTACAACTTCCTCCTTTGTGCCGTTACGTACTTACTACAACTTCCTCCTTTGTGCCGTTACGTACTTACTACAACTTCCTCCTTTGTGCCGTTACGTACTTACTACAACTTGTCATAAGGTGTTCTTTTCCTGCAACTAGCTGCTGACGTTGTTGATCCACCGTAACACGGGCCTCCCTCTCTGTTTCTTTCCCGTCATCTTCATGCTTACTGCCATTGTTATGGTATCTTCTCTTCTTCTACACGAACATGCTATCTCAATTTATTCATATTGATCACTTCTACTCCTGTCGTTGTAGCATTTCTTTTATATAATTCCAAAAACATATTCTACGTTCCACAGCACATTAAGTAAGTCTCACTGCTAACATGTTCCTTTTAGTGAGCGAATGTTGGTGCGTTCGGCTTAGTAGCCTCGATTGTTCATTGCCTTCACCTGAAAGCTCTAATGCCGTAATGATCAGAACATTAACTGTACTCAACACATCAATACAGAAGTGCATCAGAATTCATGTACAACGCATAATCCACACTTTAGTTGGAATATTTTTATGTGTGATGGCGGATAGATCGTGTAAGTGGTCTGCGGCCTAGTGTCCTGCATGTGCGAGCCTTATAGCCTTTTAACCCCACTGTGTATTCATCCGCTGCCTCGCCAAGACCTTTGCTAAATGCCAAGTGGGACCCGTGGGTGTTTTGCGTAACTGATCGATACATCTAACGTGGTGCTAATGATCTCAGATATCCAAAAGCACTTGTCCAATGACAGCATCTGCAAGGATCAGGAAATAAATCTAACCAAAATACAACACAATAATTATTTCCTCGATGCCAACTTGGGAGAAACAGCAATGACAGGTTAGTGCGCTCACACTGTGGTGAATTACTGATGTCATTTTACCGACGACATCGGAAGGGTTAGAATTTGAAGTTGCTTCCGAGAACATTTAACATTTAATTAATTGAACAGTTGATTCCAAAAATATCTCATTTCTGAGCAAGCTATTTCTGGAATACGAATGTTTTTTAAACTTAACAAATAATAAGACGTACTAAAGGCCAATGTCATGTATTGCGATACTAAAGACCCTTGTGCAATAGCCATCGGAAGGAAGCACAATAATACAAAATCTTCATGGGATTCATTTTATTTTATATTACAAGTATTTGTGCTGTAACTTATGCTGTAACAGTCCGGAATATATTGTTAATTTACTCCAGGTACTAAGCCACCGTAAATGCTAAATGGCAAAGTTAATGACATTGAAGACAATAATATTACAATTGTTGCATAAATAATTAGTGTTGACCAGTTGACCACACTGTACGACGGCGAGTTTCAGTGTCTCCTATTGTACTCGCGTCACCAGAAAACGCAGTTGTATTACCGAGTAGATTTCGTAAATTGGAATATGCAACACATTGCGACAATCACTCAAGTAGTCGAAACACAAAACATTTCGCAGTCCGGCTGGCGAGACGATGAGCCGACAGCGTAATTGAATTTCACATGTTATTCATTATGCATACATTTTGAGAACACAATATGGAATAAGCGCGATGTGTAATTGCGACAGGACGCGACACGGATGCTTAAGAAATCTCTGTCGCCATCTTTGACTGCCTGCGCGTGATTGTCATAGCCAAGTGATAGAAAGTCGTGTAGAAGCTTTGACGAATTATGAATAAATTTGTGTGTGGAACGTGTCTGGATTATCGTACGACCCACTATCCGGTCAAAATTAGCACTTAATGCGTTTCTACATACCGAAAGTGCACGCACGTGAGATTGCTGGAGAGTGATTGAGTTCAATGGAGTGCACTGCTCCTAAAGTCACGCGGGTTCACAACGTTGTTCATTGTTTTGGCAAAGCCGATACCGAATGCGGTAGATACGCACGCACGCACGCACGCACGCACGCACGCACGCACGCACGCACGCAATACCCACAGAGGATTTAGGATTCTTCGAGTACTGAACAGCGGTTGAATCTATCAATGAAATAGAAATGTCTCCAAAACACCTACGCGATGTAACACAAATGGGGAGTTCCTATTCTTCCGAGAATATAACTACATAATAATAATAACAATATAAAAGCAATGTGCAAAGACTAGGATAAGGAGTCACCGTTTAGCGCCTGTTTTGTGTGTATGCTATAAACATTACCAATGTGGCGCATATTCTATCCATTCTTTTGGTCACTGGAAGATAATCGATTCATGTCGCTAACCTGATGTTATTGATATTTTTAATTCGTACACCGGTCCCCAATATTTTGTAAAATTGAAAGAAGATATGTTGCACGGTATAGTCCGGATACCGATCCGGGTTTTCTTCTAAACATCCGGAAGTCCATATCACGATTACGTGTTCAACATTCATCTCCTCCCGCAGCGCACTTTCGATGACTTATACTTCGAATAAATTTGCGATGTTTCCCCACGGAATTCTATATAGTCATTGTAACCCAAATTAGATTCACACACGGACGCGCTGCCAGCAAAGTGAATGTGTACTTGACATTCAGAGCGCTGACGTTTGTGTTTGCATAATTGTTGTTTCGATCTGAATAACGATTTCGATTATTGCTCATACAAATGCGTGTCTTGCCCCAGTCGTATTGATGCAGCGTGTATGAATGAGCCATGCACCTCGTGTGTTAAAGAGCCACGCACCTAACGCGATAGTTCAGTGGCACCGGAACTGTACAGATCGACCTGGATGTTTTTCACACTGTGCGGCCATTCTTAATCTGAATCCTCAAAGTCTAGATTACACAAATCACTGAGGCTATTCCTACACTATGCACCTATTGTGGAAATTACTTGAAAAGTGAAGGAACGCCATATCTTCACATTTCAGTAAATTCTCACCTGGATTTTTTATGTGATTATTCTTTGAATATCAAATGTCTAGTTTGCCTACTTTTATAAGCAAGTATAGTAATATATTTTCGTGTTCGAAGCAGTTGCGTGAATTCAATCTAGAAAAGTAGGTAATCGTGGATTATCCAAGATACCCACCAGGGAGGTGTGGGCCACTAGATGGGAACATAGAGGGAACATAGGGCCAATGGCCCACTCCCCAAACCTTCACAATTTGGAAATCTTTAAATAATTACAGTAAAAACTATTAATTATATCAACTTGATACATTTCTCTGTCGAATTGTTATAGTGTTCCTTACACTTATTTTTTTCTGATAAAACAAGCACCAGTTATACCTTTCCAGTACAGGACAAAGCGAGAAACGTTCGTCAAAATGTCATTTATTGATACGTTTAAAGCTGTAGAAATTGTCTTAAATGGTCGAAAATGTGTAAGAAAAGCGGTAAAGAAATTAGGCATTCTACGGTCAATCATACAACACCATGTAAAAGAGCAAACGGAGATGGTTTGGAGGCAACACGCGTGGCATCAAATTATGACAATACAAGGCTGTCTACCGAGTCTCGAGGGGGCAGGCAACATCCATCATGACCTGACGACTGACTCAACTCAATAACTTGCCTACCAGTTTGCCCAAAAGAATAACACCTCCTACATGGATTGATAACACATACTGTTGCAAGCTTACCTGCAATAGTTCCATGTGCAATTTGTTAAGTTTTACAGTTCAATCTGATATGAGTAAGATACATTCCTCTGATATTTTATAAAACAGTATGTTCAATAAATGTTTTTTTTTACATGTTTGCTTCTTTTACTTTTATGATTTCAAGCATATATATATATATATATATATATATATATATATATATATATATATATATATATATATATATATATATATATATATATATATATATATATATACATATATACATACATACATACATACATACATACATACATACATACATACATACATACATACATACAACAAGTCGCGACGGCCTATGTCGATCCAGAGAACCTGAGATGTACCTGTCATATGTACCTGAGAAAATCCAGGTTGTGATCAAACGAAACGTGGTTAATTACTTTGCAGCTAAATCCACCCACTTTAACCACCGATGTGGATAATCCGTGCCATATTTTACAACCATTCAGATGCTTTACTATCATGTGACTAGCTTCATATTAGCTGTGAAAATCACTTCTTGCAATAGCGTCTGGCCGAACTATTGGCTCCCTTGCGTGGCTCCCTTGCGTGGCTCCCTTGCGTGGTTAGCCTTACTTGAGAGCAGTAGGGCTGCAAAATAATTGTCGATTTTATGTTGCGTGAACACGGGGGGGGGCAAACTAAACTGACGGAACTGCACTTGTTTTAAAAAAGGAAAATCACATCTTTGCGTATTAACACAGTGTAGGTTTCCAAATTACATTAGTGATAACTAGTGTAACATTCCGAGGTAAGGTATATATCATTTGAAATTGGAAAAAAAAACGACAACAGGTTAAATGTCAAAAATCACCTAGTTAGTGTCAGTCTTAACGGTACGTTGAGTTACTGAGTAAAGTTGATGTGGATTAGCGCCAACCTGTGGCGTGAACCTCCGCTGTGTTTGTCTGTGTGCGGCAGACGGAGCCGGCGCTCTGCTCGTGTTTAATTGGACAGGCGCGCACTGTTCTCTGCACGATTCGAGAGCGAACAGCTCCACAACAGAAACCGATTGCGACTGGTTCTAGTGTTGCCACTACAAATGTCTGGAGGGAAATTAGAAACAATCACAATGCAAAACTACTTTAGTACAGAAAACATCCCAAGGACATCATCAAAGTGAAAGAAAACATCCCAAGGACATCCTCAAAGTGAAAGACAACATCCCAAGGACATCATCAAGGTGCTCTCTCTCAAATACGAGGTCGGAGGTGATGAATGGATCATGTCACTGTCTTCAACCGCTGTTTTATTTGTATGTATAGCTTAGTTCCAGTCAGGTCGTTCTCGATCTCCTTCTCATGCGTTTTTCCATCGACCTTTCCTTCCAGTATCTGGCGCTGCATCTTATGATGTCTGATCATATGCATCCGCATCTCTAAGGACAATTCTGGATATCGTATGTTCTCGACTTTCGTTCTTACCTCCAGGTTTCTGTTCCGCTTCATTCTGCGATACACCAACATTTCAAAGGCTATCAACTTATCCATGTCTTTGTTATTGACCATGTCTCGACTCCGTATGAATGATTGGACCACACATAACACGTCATAGTTCTCAAATGTCTACCCACTTTAAGATACTGGCTGCTAATATACTGTTCATGTTGTTAAATACATGTCTGGCCAAGTCAGTCCGTATCCTTACTTCTGTATTGCTCTTGCCATCAGCCCTGATCCAGCTTCCTAGGTGAATGTTGTTCTTGCTCTAGTCTCTCGCCATGGCAATCCATATTTATTGCATTGTTTCTATGCTTACAGTGACTGTCATTGGCATAGTTAGTACAATGCAATTCCAACTTTATACATGCCAACACAGTTATAATATATCAGCACACAAATGTGCATTAATGTAATAACTAGATTATTGCGATGTCAATACGATTATTACACAACTTTTTATGGACCCACTGTGTTTTACAAAAATATGGAAAGAAAATGTTAATTGTATTCTATTTCACTGCTACGTTGAACATGTTTCGGTGACTAAGTTTTGAAAAAGCTCTGTTACCGTCTTAAACATAAGTTGTTCTACTTCGACTGTCTACTACGTAAATGTTTAAAAGAGAAACCTCCCAAACTTACAAATACACCATAGACTCTGATGTCCGTACAATGTACAAAGTAAAGTCATCAACCATCAGTAACTTAGTCATTCGACGCCACTACTACAACGAATGGGGAATACAGTAATATCGCAAAAAGACCATTCAGTTTGCATATTTTCAATCGAATTGTTTTCGCCGTCATTAATACCTTTTTCTTCTTTAGTGTTAATTGTTCACTATTTCGTACGGTGGAGCAATAATGACTCATTCGAGATAACATGTTGTACGGACTGTGTATAACATACCCCCAACTGTTACACAGGTAGCCATGATATTGTTATGGGGGTCAGACTAATCTGATGTAATAGACAGAATACATGTGCATTTTATAATGGAAACTGGAAACTTACTTTTGGTTGCGTTAAATTTGTGTGGTACGTTGGATTTTCAGTTTGATAGTAATGTAACGAACGCAAGCTAGCATAGATTTATTCCAAAACTGGCATAAGCTTGTGAAATTCAGAAAATAAGTATTTTTGAACATAACAAAAACTTTTCTGTATACAAAAACTTACATTCTAAAAACACATGTTTATAGAGAGTGACGTGGGGTGTTTACTAGTTTAATAAGCAACAGTTAGCAATGTTAAACGAATCACAACATTTTGTGTCCTCTCTTAATCAACGCTGTGACAGTCGTCGCCATGACGAACGACACAGAGCCAATGCAGCATCTGTCACTCGCTGCGACATACCATCAGCAATTTGATTGCGTTCACCGCGAGCGCTGTCACGGCCAGTCACACACGGACCGCGCTGTTGACAACGACTAACGAGAGCTCGACATACGTTGGGATGGAGACGATTTGCAGGCATTAATCACTCCCTCTCCCGGCAGTCTGACAGCTCAATATGATCCGCCTGTAGTCCCGTCAGCCCCGAGGTGATTTGAATGCGGCCGTGTGAGCGGCTTACACGTCTACGTCCTTCCGACAGTGAGACTAAAAGGTTAATCGGTGACTAATTGCAAGATGAAGGCAGGTTGATGACCTGTTCCCAGCGACCGCCTAGCAACCCCCATGCACACACCTGGACGGTTGGTTACCAGGCACACACCTATAGACGGGTGGTTACCAGGCACACACCTATAGACGGGTGGTTACCAGACACACACCTAGACGGGTGGTTACCAGGCACACACCTATAGACGGGTGGTTACCAGACACACACCTAAACGGGTGGTTACCAGGCACACACCTATAGGCGGGTGGTTACCAGACACACACCTATAGACGGGTGGATACCAGGCACACACCTATAGACGGGTGGTTACCAAGCATACACATAAACGGGTGGTTACCAGGCACACACCTATAAACGGGTGGTTACCAGACACACACCTAGACGGGTGGTTACCAGGCACACACCTATAAACGGGTGGTTACCAAGCACACACATAAACGGGTGGTTACCAGGCACACACAAATAGACGGGTGGTTACCAGACACACACCTAGACGGGTGGTTACCAGGCACACACCTATAGACGGGTGGTTACCGGACACACACCTAGACGGGTGGTTACCAGGCACACACCTATAGACGGGTGGTTACCAGACACACACATAAACGGGTGGTTACCAGGCACACACCTATAGACGGGTGGGTACCAGACACACACCTAGACGGGTGGTTACCAGGCACACATCTATAGACGGGTGGTTACCAAGCACACATATAACCGGGTGGTTACCAGGCACACACCTATAGACGGGTGGTTACCAAGCACACACATAAACGGGTGGTTACCAGGCACACACCTATAGACGGGTGGTTACCAAGCATACACATAAACGGGTGGTTACCAGGCACACACCTATAAACGGGTGGTTACCAGACACACACCTAGACGGGTGGTTACCAGGCACACACCTATAAACGGGTGGTTACCAAGCACACACATAAACGGGTGGTTACCAGGCACACACAAATAGACGGGTGGTTACCAGACACACACCTAGACGGGTGGTTACCAGGCACACACCTATAGACGGGTGGTTACCGGACACACACCTAGACGGGTGGTTACCAGGCACACACCTATAGACGGGTGGTTACCAGACACACACATAAACGGGTGGTTACCAGGCACACACCTATAGACGGGTGGGTACCAGACACACACCTAGACGGGTGGTTACCAGGCACACATCTATAGACGGGTGGTTACCAAGCACACATATAACCGGGTGGTTACCAGGCACACACCTATAGACGGGTGGTTACCAAGCACACACATAAACGGGTGGTTACCAGGCACACACCTATAGACGGGTGGTTACCAGACACACACCTAGACGGGTGGTTACCAGGCACACACCTATAGACGGGTGGTTACCAGACACACACCTAGACGGGTGGTTACCAGGCACACATCTATAGACGGGTGGTTACCAAGCACACACATAAACGGGTGGTTACCAGGCACACACCTATAGACGGGTGGTTACCAGGCACACATCTATAGACCGGTGGTTACCAGACACACACATATAGACGGGTGGTTACCAGGCACACACCTATGGACGGGTGGTTACCACACACACACACCTATAGACGGGTGGTTACCAGGCACACACCTATAGACGGGTGGTTACCAGGCACACACACCTATGGACGGGTGGTTACCACACACACACACCTATAGACTGGTGGTTACCACGCACCATGCTCGCCACGAGAATCCGGAGACACACTGTCGTCAACAGGTGGCGCTGTGGCAACAATCTATTGATTATTCACCGAAGATCGACTTTTTGGTCTGCTGGTGCTGCTGCTGCTGCTGCTGCTGTTGCTGCTGCTGCTGTTGCTGCTGTTGCTTGTGATTTAACACGTCGGTGATTTCTAACGACCAGTTCGCGAACAAAACAACAGGTCAAATAAACGTTTCCGCCCAGCACACGTAACTAATAGTGAGTGCGCTCGACTAAGTAATTCGTCTAAAAAAAGTCGTTACTAGGAGAACATGTGAAGCTCTGCTAATACATTAATGCTAAGTTGCAGACTGAACTCTGACGCAGAAACAAACAGTTGGACATAATTAATATTTCACAAGAAGCTGAGCCTTGAGTTCGTAACAGCAAGCTTTATTTATAAATAACGAGACCAGTTAGGCTATGCATAGAAATCTTTAATTTCTCACGGTGGGCATTGAACTGCTTGTTGGCAGTTGGAGTTAGCATGTATTGCAGATATATACATCCGTATTCAGTGGTATTCATTTACAACATATGAATAACACTTAAATTATAACGTTAAGATCAGCATCCAGGCAATAGGAAATCATGATTCTTATATATTTTTTTCATTATGAAAAGAAGACTCCAAGAAAGTTTAGTAACCGATTCCAAATAGAGTGCTCCGGGTCCTTCTCCTTTTCGCTACAGTCGCCATATTGGTATGTTTCAGTGTCTACATTGAACAAGATGACCCAACATTTGTTCGACTATTTTTCCGCCGCCTGTCGGTAGACGACGCTGGTGCATACAGTTGCGAGGCAACGCTAGAAACCCGGATATTAAGCGCGCAGACGACACTCGAGCTTATTGGTAAGTGAATCATTGCAGGAATGCCCCTACTGCGACCTATGCACACCACATTTCATTTAATACTGATTAATGGTCGTTGGTGAAAAGAAAGATGCAATAAAATGCCAACATCAACAAGTGTCAGCCACGCGTGTTGCTCAATTTATGATTTATTGATTTGTAAAGTCACCCCGTTTTTTTTCTCAAAACTAATAAATCACATGGTAGCTATAATAGCTTTGTTTGCACGTTCTTTTCCGCAATCATTATGATGTTTTATCGTTTTCGTTTTTTTCCTGGGCAAAATAAAAGCGCCTCAGATAGATACTGTCCTATGACGAAAAACAGCAAATGTTTCTACTGACCGGGCGCGTTCTGTAGTCAGTCGTCAATCATTGGTTAACCTATATTTGTTTAATCACTGAGTAATATCATAATTATAGTTTCACTGCTCACAATCAGCATCTTCAGAACTTATACATAATTATACATAATTTTCAGCATTTTCTGTATTTTGTAACGTAGTAAAAATTATATCGGGCATGAAACGTTTTACACTCCGTTTTCGAAGTATGTACCGCGCCGGCCTGTGTGTGTGTGCGTGCTTTCGTTCTTTCGTTCTTTTGTTCGTTCGTGAGTGCATTTGTTCGTTTGTTCGTTCGTGCGTGCGTGTGTTTCTAAATGCATTGTTTATGTGATTGCCAGAGCCGGTGAAGTTCGACGAAAGCCCAGACTTCGTGCAGCATGAACTGGGAAGCAGCCCCCTCCTCAGTTGCACGGCTGGCGGGAGACCAGCACCAGCCGTCTCGTGGCGGTTTAACCGAAGGAAATTACCAAACGGTCGGCCTAGAATCTTTATTAGTCTCATTAAAACGAGTGTTTATTATTACTATTATTGATATTATTATTATTTTTATTTTTATTATTTTTTTTATTGTTATTATTAGTATTATTGTTGTTATTATTATTTTATTATTATTATTATTGTTATTTTTATTGTTATTTTCATTGTTATTATTTTTATTATTATTAATATTATTGTTATTTTTGTTGTTATTATTATTATTGTTATTATTATTATTTTTATTTTTATTATTATTATTGTTGTCATTATTATTATTATTATCAAGTGTTCGAGGCAAATATATATTAATATGAGAGTTGTTTCCATACAGCATATAGTCCCAACGTATTTCATAAGTATTCACACAGCTGCACAGGCTCAGCCATGTACAAATACACAAGCGCAAATGCATTTTTAAATACCCGTTCCCAACTTCAACCATCCGTCGAATGGATATACAATTTGAATATTATATTTGCTCCTAAGATATATACATCATGTAATATACACGAACATACCCACATGTTTGCATAAACGCACCAACACACTTGTCCAGACAAAAACACACTTCGCGTTAGAACCAATGCAGCTGTAAACGCGAAAAGCCAGCAACTATCGATCGATGCACAGGGATTTAGTTGGCTGTAAAGCAACTGTGTTATTTCGAGAGAACTAGTTATTTGTGAGTATACTGTCTGAGAATGATTGGCTCCCTGTTTTGTCGCGACCTTGTGAGATAGACTACATCAAAGCATGTCACTGCTAATGCCCATATAACCACACACTAACACGGCACCAAAAATGCTAATTCTTGTGTGTGTTTTTTTCGAATGACTGCTCCGTTATGACCAAGCATAATGAAAATGCTCCAGGAGAAGACACGTAGATCGGTCTACGTTATGCTTCGTTCTACGTAAACACGTTGATCATCCTGCGTTATGCTTCATTCTACGTAAATACGTGCGTAGAACATTATACGTTATGTGTTACTCTACGAAAGCACATAGATCATCCTACGTTATGTTTTAGTCTACGTAAACACGTAGATCATTCTACATTATGCTTCATTTTACGTAATCACCTGCGTAGATCATCCTACGTTATTCTACGAAAACACGTAGATCATCCTACGGTAGGCTTCATTCTACGTAAACATGCAGATCATCATATGCTATGTTTCGTTCTACGTAGATCATCCAATGGTAAGTTACATTCATCATAATCAAACGGGGATTGCGAATGGCGCATTTTTATTGCAATCCTCTGCGAGGTTCATTAAATCACTGGCAAACAGTTGCATAGGAACGCGAGATTTTGCGCAGAAATCAATGCGGGAGCTTATCGGTTGTCGCTTCTCGTCTACTGGCGGTGTTTCTCCATAATGTTTTTTCCTGGTACCTGGAAACGCCGCGTTGCATTAGAAAACAAACACCGTCCTGATGTGTAGCACAAATAATTTTAGGAATTGGAATTGGCTTATGCGGCGTGCTTTTACAAATAACAATAAAATGCCGACGTCGCAATAAGCTTTACTAAAACTGGATCAACTTTGTCGTAATCGTCACCAATTTCGTATTTCTCATCATCGTTGTTGTCATCATCAACATCGTCATTGTTTTTATCATCGTTGTCAGGGGTGGATCCAGGGTTTAGAAAAAAGGGGGGGGGTCCAACGTAATGTATGAAGCGCCAAAGGCGCGAAACGAGGCGTGAAGCGCCTCGCGGTGTGTGTGTGGTAGGGGAGTTTCCCCCTTCCTACCTCGTGGTGTGTGTGGTAGGGGAGTATCCCCCTTCCTACCTCGTGGTGTGTGTGGTAAGGGAGTATCCCCCTTCCTACCTCGGGGTGTGTGTGGTAGGGGAGTATCCCCCTTCCTACCTCGGGGTGTGTGCGGTAGGGGAGTATCCCCCTTCCTACCTCGGGGTGTGTGTGGTAGGGGAGTATCCCCCTTCCTACCTCGTGGTGGGTATGGTAGGGGAGAATCCACCTTCCTTCCTCGGGATGTGTGTGGTAGGGGAGTATCCCCCTTCCTACCTCGGGGTGTGTGTGGTAGGGGAGTATCCCCCTTTCTACCTCGTGGTGTGTGTGGTAGGGGAGTATCCACCTTCCTTCCTCGGGATGTGTGTGGTAGGGGAGTATCCCCCTTCCTACCTCGTGGTGTGTGTGGTAGGGGAGTATCCCCCTTCCTACCTCGTGGTGTGTGTGGTAGGGGAGTATCCCCCTTCCTACCTCGGGGTGTGTGTTGTAGGGGAGTATCCACCTTCCGTCCTCGGGGTGTGTGGTAGGGGAGTATCCCACATCCTACCTCGTGGTGTGTGTGGTAGGGGAGTATCCCCCTTCCTACTTCGGTGTGTGTGTGGTAGGGGAGTATCCCCCTTCCTACCTCGGGGTGTGTGTGGTAGGGGAGTATCCCCCTTCCTACCTCGGGGTGTGTGTTGTAGGGGAGTATCCACCTTCCGTCCTCGGGGTGTGTGGTAGAGGAGTATCCCACATCCTACCTCGTGGTGTGTGTGGTAGGGGAGTATCCCCCTTCCTACCTCGTGGTGTGTGTGGTAGGGGAGTATCCACCTTCCGTCCTCGGTGTGTGTGTGGTAGGGGAGTATCCCCCTTCCTATCTCGGGGTGTGTGTGGTAGGGGAGTATCCCCCTTCCTACCTCGGGGTGTGTGTGGTAGGGGAGTATCCACCTTCCGTCCTCGGGGTGTGTGTTGTAGGGGAGTATCCCCCTTCCTACCTCGTGGTGTGTGTGGTAGGGGAGTATCCCACATCTTACCTCGTGGTGTGTGTGGTAGGGGAGTATCCCCATTCCTACCTAGGAGTGTGTGTTGTAGGGGAGTATCCCCCTTCCTACCTCGGGGTGTGTGTTGTAGGGGAGTATCCACCTTCCGTCCTCGGGGTGTGTGTGGTAGGGGAGTATCCCACATCCTACCTCGTGGTGTGTGTGGTAGGGGAGTATCCCCCTTCCTACCTAGGAGTGTGTGTTGTAGGGGATTATCCCCCTTCCTACCTCGTGGTGTGTGTGGTAGGGGAGTATCCACCTTCCTTCCTCGGGATGTGTGTGGTAGGGGAGTATCCCCTTCCTACCTCATGGTGTGTGTGGTAGGGGAGTATCCCCCTTCCTACCTCGTGGTGTGTGTTGTAGGGGATTATCCCCCTTCCTACCTCGTGGTGTGTGTGGTAGGGGAGTATCCACCTTCCTTCCTCGGGATGTGTGTGGTAGGGGAGTATCCCCTTCCTACCTCATGGTGTGTGTGGTAGGGGAGTATCCCCCTTCCTACCTCGTGGTGTGTGTGGTAGGGGAGTATCCACCTTCCTTCCTCGGGATGTGTGTGGTAGGGGAGTATCCCCCTTCCTACCTCGTGGTGTGTGTGGTAGGGGAGTATCCCCCTTCCTACCTCGTGGTGTGTGTGGTAGGGGAGTATCCCCCTTCCTACCTCGGGGTGTGTGTGGTAGGGGAGTATCCCCCTTCCTATCTCGGGGTGTGTGTGGTAGGGGAGTAGCCCACATCCTACCTCGTGGTGTGTGTGGTAGGGGAGTATCCACCTTCCGTCCTCGGGGTGTGTGTTGTAGGGGAGTATCCCCCTTCCTACCTCGTGGTGTGTGTGGTAGGGGAGTATCCCACATCCTACCTCGTGGTGTGTGTGGTAGGGGAGTATCCCCCTTCCTACCTAGGAGTGTGTGTTGTAGGGGAGTATCCCCCTTCCTACCTCGGGGTGTGTGTTGTAGGGGAGTATCCACCTTCCGTCCTCGGGGTGTGTGTGGTAGGGGAGTATCCCCCTTCCTACCTCGTGGTGTGTGTTGTAGGGGAGTATCAACCTTCCTAATTAGGGGTTTGTGTTGTTATGGAGTATCCCCCTTCTTACGTAGGGGTGTGTGTGTTATAGGGAAGTATCCCCCCCCTCCTTCCCATTTGACGTTTTGTTTAGACAAAACACTTGAAATGGTGTAAGTTGTGACACCAATTATCCGGTTTTATTCAAGTTAGGGTCTAATGTAATCAACCCAAATTTCAGACATGCGACAATGTACGTATGCAATACGGATTTTTGGGAGGAACACGGCCTTGGGCCGTGGCCCGTTTTAATACGGATTTGCTGAAAATATATAGAATTCGTGATAAAGTAGTCTTATGTATTTTCATGTATTCGTCACATAAGTATAACTTAAAATGTCAAATTTAGAGTAGACGAGGTGCAACTACTTTTTAATCTAGAGTTTCGGCAAATCGCAGTGGATTTTGTTTCATTTACACCTGTAGGCCTATTCCAAACGAGTATACTACAATTGACTAAACCAACACGTAATCGTCTTAACTCTGTATCAGCATTATTGCAAACTAGAGGCACGGTAGTGTAGTAATAGTAAACATATATATTTATTCGTACGACAATGTGTACAGTTCAATTATAATTGAAGTATCTTTGCACACAAAGAGACTAACACGTCTTTGACTAAAAAGGTGCTACACGCATTCTCAATATTATTCAGCACATACTTTGCCAAGGAAACTGTTTTTAATATTTTCTCATCCAGCCCCTTCCGATATTGGTTCTGAATGATATAATAAAAGTAGCTAGGTTTCAAATTATAGACAGTCGTGGGCTAGATTGCCCTCTCAAGAGAGTCTATCCAAACTGTTATAGCATTTTAAACTACTCTGTATAAAGCTTACCATTCGATTCATGGTCTGAATTTGAATCGGGAGACATTCTGCTAAAAGTAGTAGTAGTGCCACATAGTAACAGTGAGTGCAAACTGGTAGATTAAAACGTTTCCTGAGACCTTTGCGCCATGTAAATGAAAATGCATCATGGAAATACATACCCAATAGAAATAGCAACAATATGACATAACTAATTGACGTTGTGTACTTATATTACAAAACACAAAAATGTAAATGTAGTGATTCGCACATCCGCCTTTCATGCCATAGTTCTGAATTCAATACGCAAACCGGACACGGTACATCTGGTGCTTGGCAATAAAGTTCTGAAAAGGCTAACTAATTTAATGAGACCTCAAAAGGCCATAACATTCTAACCACGGTATAATTATACAGACCGTAGTCAGTTAATAGAACGTTGCTGGGTATATTGCCAGGTATTTTTCTTTCGCGGGGAGACATTGTCAAACATGAGGTGGGCTCGCGTGTGTGTACACGTGCGTGCCGTGTGCAGTGAATCTATAAAGGACGTCACCGTTAATGCTAAGAATAACTTTGGGGATACGCTGGACGCCATGTATAATATCGCCTGTGCTAGATCAGTGTCTGAAAACGTCGACCTGCTACTAAAGAATTCGTACGTAGTAAGCGACAATTTTGACCTTGTGTTGTCTCTTGGCAATGCCTTTGTCCCGCGTTGACATGCAATTGCAATGGATTTTTGGTACGCAAAAAAGGGGGGGGGGTCCGGACCCCCTGGACCCCCTCTGGATCCGCCTATGAGTTGTTGTCGTCATCATCGTGTAAGGAAATGTTCGCCTGTAGACTACAATAACTGTCAACTTACCATTATAAAAGATAATAGTTTATTACAATATGTTCGATCATCGCATAGTTAAACCTACCGTTGCGTATGATTTCGATGGATGTTTCTGATTTTTAGATTCGGCCAAGTATAAGTACGAAAAGAGCGGTTTACGTATTATCAGTGTCGGACTGGGGGACAACGGCACGTACGACTGCCGGGCGGAAGTCGTGTCGCAGGGAACGCTCAAAGTGAAAACAATCACCCTCGACGTTCTTTGTAAGTAGTTCCGGCTGTCGCGAACGTCGGTTTGTTTTCTGGCAAGATAAAATTGTATTTATGTTCACGTGTACATATGTTGTGTTTGCTCGCATTCGTTTCAATGAACCTAGCCTCGTACTGCTGCCACTAACACCAGATTAGACGTAACTGGAATTTACAGCCTACGAATGACCAATTATGTTTGCGTTGGTGGATTGCATTTTGTAAGTACCACTCTGTTAAAATCGTTATTAAGTAGCCATATTTGGATTGGTGATACTGAATTAGTTGTTTGCACATCATTATTTAGCCCACCGCAGAGCATAATTTTGATGTGTGATTGTTGTTACATAACAATCCGGTAGATGGCGACATTGTTGATATTGTTGCA